>JAVQKC010056606.1:0-10344 GCA_036025475.1 Philypnodon macrostomus
CTCTCTCTCTCTCTCTCTCTCTCTCTCTCTCTCTCTCTCTCTCTCTCTCTCTCTCTCTTTCTTGCTTTGGAGTGAACCGGATATGAAACGCAGAGCCCGCCTCTTTTTGTTTACACCAATCAAGAACTACAATTTATGCCTCGTGATCGGCTTCTGACCAATGAGCACTTCTAAAAAGAAATAGGTAAATATTTCCGCGGTGCTTTGGGCCGAGGTTTTGTCGAGGGTCTTTTACATTGGTTAGTTAGTTTATCATTAAATTGTAAAAATGCCGTATGCCAATCAACCGACTGTAAAAATTTCGGAACTTACAGATGAAAATGTGAAGTTTGTCATTGAAAACACAGATCTGGCGTAAGTACTTAAGCGCATGTAAGTGAGGTTAATGTCAACAAAAGCTCTGATCGTATAGCTAACGCAGTTCATAATGCCTTGGACTTACTCTACGCATTTTAACATTTACTTTTTACAGGGTTGCAAACTCTATCCGTCGTGTTTTCATGGCAGAAGTTCCAACTATAGGTAAATATGTGATGTTTATGGAATAATTATACACGATATATTAAATATCTAATACGACTAGCTTTTGTGCTGTTACTACATTTATTTTACGATTATCTTTGCAGCTATTGACTGGATCCAGATTGATGCAAATTCTTCAGTGCTCCATGATGAGTTCATTGCTCACAGAGTTGGTACGTACCTCTAAGCTGGTTAAAGGTCCTATAGTATGCTTTTTTCGCACATGTCACAGTCTATTTTGGATATATTAAGGTTACCTTTTACTTTTACCTTTAGGTTATGTTACATAACATAAAACACTGTATTTATCTAATACAAGCTGTCTTGTGTAGCTCCCATTCTGACTCAATGAGAAACGGTCTGTGAGAAACCTGTTCCTATTTCAAAACAGGACCGAACCATTTGTACCAGTTGAAGTAGAAACAACATTAGAATCAACATTAGAACATGGTTAAAAGTCACTTTTGCTGAATATAGGACCTTTAATGCATTACTGTGAACCTTATATCTTGTCTCCTCTGTGTGCACAGGTCTCATCCCACTCACAAGTGATGACATCGTGGATAAAATGCAGTATTCAAGGGTAAGTACATCTTTATTGTTGTTCATTGTTTTAAAGATTTTGTCTGCGACGGTAACTAAATAATTGCAGAAATTAGTTTCAGTGGACTCTTCCACAAGTGAAGAAATGTATTATTGCATTATTTGGAATATATGTGTATTTTTTTACTTAACACTATGGTTTTACTCACTGGTAAACTGTTTAAAGATTTCGTATGGCTCAGGTACATGTATGTGGTATTTTTGGTCTTGCTTTTTAAATCATCATCCACTGCATTCTGTGACTTGTAGTTAGAAATCTAGATTTAGCAGATCATTAAGGGATGAACGATAACTGCTGCTGCCACTTCACATGAGTGATGATGTGATGCACTTGTGTATATGGCAGGACTGCCAGTGTGAAGACTTCTGTCCAGAGTGTTCTGTTGAGCTCACCCTCGATGTCCGATGCACAGAGGACCAGACACGCCATGTGACCTCACGGGATCTTCTTTCCAACAACCCCAGAGTCATTCCTGTAAGTCCATTGGTTCAAAGAAGCCCAAGTATGGTTTAATGTTAAGTGCACTAGCTGACACAATCATAACATGGTTTTATATGAGCGAGATGATTAAATAACTAAGTTTTGAATTTGTTTGAGCTTGAGGTCTTTTTATTGATGCTGGACTGCTCTGTTCTGTTCTGCTGCTGATGTATGTTCACAGCATACTGTTGATTAGAGATTTTTCAGATGTTATTATATTGCTCCATATGTTTATATAGCTTTGCAAAGCTGTGAAAATGTTGGTTTATGCTCCCTGTCAGGTGACGTCTAGGAGTCGAGACAATGATCCCAATGACTACGTTGAACAGGATGGTAAGCTGCATACGCTCTTGTCAGAGTTTGACTTTGAAAATTGACATTCAGACCTGTTGTGTTTCCATCAGATATTTTGTTGGTTAAGCTCCGTAAAGGCCAGGAACTGCGGCTCAGGGCTTATGCCAAGAAAGGCTTCGGTAAAGAGCACGCCAAGTGGAACCCTACAGCAGGTGTGTCGTTTGAGTATGACCCAGACAACGCACTGAGGCACACAGTCTATCCCCGGCCAGAGGAATGGTAACGTTTAAATGCACATTTCTCAATACATGAGCATAGCTGCTTCTAACATCAGTCTTTTCTCTAGGCCCAAGAGTGAGTATTCTGAAATAGAAGAAGATGAGGTTCAGGCTCCGTACGACCCCAATGGGAAACCAGAAAGGTGAGCAAGACCCAACACAACTGTAAACAGCCCACCAGATGTCTTTGACTTAATGTAGTAATTATGTGTGTTTATTTACAAGTCTGCCCAATAACAATTGGACACTGATATTTCAAATTGAGTCAAATGTAATCAGAATACTTCTTCACCCTGAAGAGGCTCTCAGGACAGGTCTCCTCATCAAAGTTAAATGACAGCTATAACATTGCAGCCTGTGTCTAATAAGCTATTTATAATTATTATACCAAGTTAAGCTCACAGTCAAAACTTAATAAAGAGGTTTTGACATCATTTATATTATTGTGTTATAGTATATGGTATATTATAATCGGATTCATTTATATTTGTTTTATATTAGCTATGCCACAAATGTACAAAGATCAATAATGTCTAAGATGCTATATTCAATATTCCATAAAAGCAGTGTTGTTTGAAGCAGAATGGAGTAAAAGATGGCTTCTCTGCAGGTTTTATTACAACGTGGAGTCATGTGGCTCTCTGCGCCCAGAGACTATTGTCATGTCTGCACTGGCCGTTCTCAAAAAGAAGCTAAGTGACCTTCAGACGCAGCTGAGCCACGAGATCCAAAGTGATGTACTGACCATCAACTGAGAGCTCCACCATTGCCCACTGCTCCCAAGTCATCTGACCTGAAATGTTTGATTTGTTTGCTGCGTAATTTTTTTTTACTATATATTATTTTTAAATAAATGTTATGGAGAAAGCCTGACTTTGCTTTCATCTTTATCAGTAAGTAAGTATTTGAGAAGAAATGCCACAATGTCCCACCTGTTGTTAAACTGTACTATAAGACTTCAAAGTGAATAACTATTAATGTGAATAGTCAATAGTTTTTTTTTATTTGGGTTCACTTTTTATAGAGCAGATCCATTCTGCTACTACCTTTAAACATGTTTTAAAAAATGACCATTTCATGCCACTAAAATATAATTGGGTCTTATTTGAGTCCAAAACCTACAAAGATAGGCAGTGGAAATTAGTCTACAATTACACTTAAGATACTGGGTGCTAAGTGAGAAAATTACCAATATGCCTTAATTCTGTGTGTGTGCTTTCACTGTAACTTATACCTAGACAAGTTTATCTTTGTAGCACAATTTATACACTGGACAATTCAAAGTACTTTACAGGTTTTATCATATGTGTGTATATATATATATATATATATATATATATATGTATATATATATGTATATGTATTTTTTTTATATGTTTTATAATAGAGCAATGTGAAATATCACCACTTTTTACCCACAATCCTTTGTTGATCAAAAACATTCCTGGTCACGTGGTATTTTCACTGAGGCGGAAATGAAACTCCAATAGCTACAGAAAAGCACAGCTGATAAAGGTATGTCATTTGTGACATTGAGCTCTTATGTGCGGTGTGTCAGCAGCTGCACCGGGCTCCGACATCCTGAACATACCCATACCGTATAGGTTAGCTGCTGTCAGACCACCACAACACTGTTTGCGGTCATGTCCTTTGATGAAATTAGCTTCAGAGCTAAGCAGTTAGCGCTACAGAAAAGACAAATTAACTTGAGAAAACTGCTAAACTAAACATTTCGTTCAAAGTACCATGATTTATACCATATTAAGTGTTATGGAGTATGAGCTAAATTAATCGAGTGAGTGTATATGTCCCTTATTTCTCATATTTGCTAATTCGCTGTAAGATAGCATTCTGCGTAGGAAAAGTAACCGGAAGTTCGTAAATCCTTGGATGAATTAAAATAAAACGACACTGTTTAAAACGCCTTAAGCATTTGTTGCAAACATTTAATTTCTTTAAGACAGGACCAGGGTTAACGGGGCAACAAGCAGACATGGCCATTCTCTTCCCTATAGACAGCTCCTACTTGAAGCAGAGCCAGAGGGGGTTTAATAAGAGGAAATCATGAAGCTGACAGAGCTGGTACAGAGTTGGGCACTGCTGTTATTCGGTATCCTGATTTTGTCTCTGGTTAGATGGCCTTTTAGTGTTGTACTACTCAGCTGTAAAAGTATGTACTCATGCAAGTTATTAGTGCGCTAGTTATCAACCTACAGGCCACACATTTTATGTCCCATAATAAAAGGTGTATCATCCATCAAATGATGCTGTCTGATTGGCTGCATTATGTGGATGATGTGGGGTTGAGATGAAATGGTAAATCAGTATTCTCCATTGTTTCCTGTGCAGTAACATTGTCCTTGCATCACCTTCTTTTAAATTCCACAGGAGCCTCTATGGACCTTGTTGGAGGTGATGTTGTTTTGGTCGGGCGTTAGGTCATCATTGCTGATTGTGTTGCAGGATAATGGAGCTTTGTCTGGATGTGTGTTTCAGAGTGGTAATGCCATGGCTGCTGCCCACACCTCTGAGAAGTCCCAGCTCATCCTGAAAGGTACATTTTACAAGCTCTGATTGAACATGCACAATACGGTGTCATTGGTTTGTGTCACAGCAAAATTCTTGGCAACATTTATCTTACTTTAAATTACCTATGTTTCTACTCTGATGTGTGTGTGTACATGGCAATTATGGCTGCATTTGTTAAACTCATGTATTGGGCTTGTATTTATGCCCTTATAGCTGTGTATATACTATCATGTGCAATACAAAATTGATCTGAAGTATTTTACCACCTGTGAAATAATCTACTTACACCTTATTTAAATCCTATCTGCACTTTTGTATTTTTCTTTTTTTATTGTACTTTTTTTTATATGTTTATTATATTGTTACTTATCTCTTTTATGCACACTTTTTTTTACCATGTACTATTATTGCATGCTACTAGTACTTCTGATCCAAAGCATTTCATTGCATTTTTTGACCCTGTGTTGAATGTGCATACAACAAATAAACTGAAACCTGAAACCTACAGTTAGTAGAAAAATGTAATTTAAATTCTTATTAACCTGGGCCCAGTATGGGACAATTAAAGCCAGTGTCATGTAGAATATTGGATCTTCCTGGATATGTTTGCAATGCAACATATACTAATTAACAAACCTGTCCATGTACAGCCGTGGAAGATGCCTGCTTCTCATCCCTCCCTAGCGAGCATAAGTATTACATAGAGGTACTGCTTTTGTGTTAGTTTGACCAGTCATCAAAGGTCAACCCTGCAGTAAAATTGTGTTTGAAAGGTATTATCCATGTTTTTTGCTAAATATATACATATGAATGTGCTCTGATAATTATTGTAGTGCTTGAAGCATATTAAGTGTTCTTATGTTATAGATGTTTCATGAGGGTGACTTCAGGCAGTTGTGCACCCCTCCAGTGGAGAGGTAGAGGATGTGAGCCTATACTTCTGTCGACCTCTGGAGGGCATCCACATCTTCTTATTAACAACACACATGTCGTATCTTTCATGCCTCAAGTCCACACATCTGGACATCAATCCTGCTGCACAGTACTAAGTGCTGACCAGGGCTTCCCACTCTGAAAATAAAACATACAATAAACTCTGACCCCAACTCAGAAGAATAGATGCAGATAGAAAATGTGAAGTTGCTTATTACTTATAGAATTGATAGAGAAATATGTGTGTTGGATGTGTGCAGTGGTGTCAGCCAAACCTCAGTCTCCGAAGCTGCCCAGCCGCCACTCCCGCCTCAGCACCTTTGTGGAGGTGACAGCAGACGGCCTGAGCAGCGAGACCAAGAAAACAGGCAAACGCAGCGGGCATGTGGAGCTACAGTGGAACGAAGACCTAACTCTGTAAGTGCACACACACACACACATACACACTCCATGTGTGCTAGATTTACAAGGTCTTGTGCTTGTTGCTGGACAGAAATGTGACCCCTCAGAGCCGGCTGGATCTGAAGCTCTGGAGCTGCCACACCCTGAGGAAGGAGCTGCTAGGCAGTGCTACCATCAACCTGCTGGAAACGCTGCAAACACACCACGGCAAGAGTACGGTGTCCACCAAGAGTCCTCTAATAAAATATCATACAATAAATGCTGATCAGCATACATTTAGACTGTAGCCTAAAACTTTAGTGGCTGTTTGGGGCCAGGGTCAAGTTAGTTACCAGTCAGTGTAGTGTAACGAGACGACGATTACCTTGCGTATATTACACGTGCTGATGTCTGTAAAACCAATTACGTGTTTTGTTGGTATTGATACTCTCATCAATCAATGAAAAATAAACACTTTTGCAAAAGAATAATCCTTCATCAATGGGCCAACATTAGTGTACATATTGACTTTGCATTGAACCTTAGTAACTAGTCTACTGTTAGTCTATTGTTTATGTTGGTTTTGCAATGATTACATCAAAACATCCAACACTTTTCTGGGGTGCATGTGCATAGCATATGACATAGTATTGGGTTCAAAGAAGTACAATCAAATAATAATAAAAAATAATATTTGATTACTGATTACTGTAATAGGTCAAAGTTGTCTTCAGGTTAATTTGTTCACTAGTTTAACTTGTCCACTCCTATCTTTTTGCATGTGGTGTGGTTCTAGTGGAGAACGTCCAGCTGAGTCTAGTGCTGCAGACAGAAAACAAAGGCACTGTTGTGACTGGAGGCGAGCTCACTGTGTGTCTGGACGGCCTGGTTGTGGATCTGGGATCTCTTCCCAGCAGTAGTACTGCAACAGACAGTGAGTCCAGCTCTCCACACATTGTTTTATCTTGATATGGATGGTATACACGACACGTAAATGGCTGTTAGATGCTTATGCCTTGTATATGGTTTCAGTCTCTCCTGTTCTCTGCCCACTGTCGGTCTGTTATAGTCACTAACGCGCTTCACACTAAATTTAATTTTGAGAAGCCTATGGCTAATATAACACCAACAGGCTCTGTTTAGTAAATCTTATGCAACAGAGAGCTCACCCAAGTCTGTGTTTACTGTCACTGTTCCTTTACCTTGACACACAATACATTAAATATGTACAGAAGCTTTACAATCCATCTGTGACTTCAGTCCTCAGATCCCTCTGTGCTTTCCGCTCACTCACAGGACAAAACTAGAAAGCACTCGGAGATCTCCGCCAAGGCAGCTCATTTCCACTGTTTTGTAATTTTTTTCTGGGGGGGTGTCCAGTCCCACTGAAGGTTCTATGTAGAATGGTTTATTGCATATGGATCAGACATCTGATGCTGAAAAAAAATCTCTGGCACCATCTCGTGGACATTTAACCCTATTGCAGCCAAAGTTGCACAACATGGGGGCGGTGTCCAATCCCACAGAAGGTTATATGTAGAACAGTGCATAGGGGAAATTGGTTACTTTGGCGGAGGTCTGCACTCTCCGAGTGTACATCTGAAAAGGACTGAGCGGAGGGGGTAGGTGTCAAATTTCACAAAACAGTGGGGGTGTAGGGGGAGAGAGGCTCTCTCACAAGAGAGGCCAAACTGAGCCAAGAGAAAATCCTACATCCAGACCGTGATCCGGATCAGTCTCAAAATCACTTCCTTGTGTCATTCCTCAGCTTATCTGAAATTTGTATCCAAATCTGTTCAGTAGTTTTTGCGTAAAGTTGCTAACAGACACACACGCACGCCGACACTACTTTGGTGGAAGTAATAAGTCTAAACATACAAAAAATACAGAATAGAATAAAATAAAACTCTACAATATAACAGGTAATTACAAATATACAGGTTTATATGAACTGAGATAAGTTATAAACATGTTGACCATAAACCAGCAGTATGTATGCTAACGTGACAAAGTAACTGTAGTGATAAATAAACTGTAGACTATTGACTTTTCCACTAGTCCTTGGGGGAGGGACTTGAAGCAGCCATCTGCTGTCATTGCAAACTTGTCAGTGCTGTAGTGTATTTTTTCAGAGTTCCGGATCACCCTTAAAATTTAATAAATTGTTTTTTGTGTCATTCCTGAGCTTCCCTGAACAATTCATCCAAATTTCAGTAGTTTTTTAGTAAAATCGCTTACAGACTCAACGCTACCGAAAACATTACCTCCTTGGTGGAGGTAACTAAACTCCAGCCTATCACATGGGAGCATCAAAACAACCAATCAGATAAGAGTATATTGTCAGTTGTCACAGACCAGTTCAGACAGCTGTCAGTCAGAGAAGGACTGCTCTGAGATACACATGGCAGAGATAAAGCTGTTAAAAAAAATCTGCATTCAAAGGTTTTCCTAAAGAGTGACAAGAACTGAGGTGACTGAATTGCACACCTCTTTTCTTGGTGCTACACATTTTATTTTCCTGCGTTGGATGCTAATAGAGGTTTTTTTCACAAATGATCACTTATGCTCCTTGTGGGCTGTATGTATGTCCCCTTTTCCAGCAAAGCAAACATGGTTTTCATAAAGTTGCACACAGAGCCCACAGTCTATGGACCTAAATAAACACTGAGGGCCCGGGCCCCTCACCACTCTCAGTAAATGTATGTGCTTGTGCTGTATGAGAATGACCTTAGCCATAGATGGGTCTTATTCTACATCCTTCACTAAAATGTGGCCGAGATACATACATGTTTTATAGAGGTCAGTAAACCATCAGCAGCACTGCACCTCCACCAGAATTGTCTTTGTCCGTGAGAATTTTCTAGACATTTTATCTGACACTGTTATATGTCACTCTCACATACATTTTATATTTCTTTTGCATAATATTTACTAACTGGCTATACCCCAAATTTTTCTTCTACTGCACGTGAACACACACACCAAAACACACACACATCAAAACACACACAACAAAACACAAACTGACTTCATTAATTAGTGAATAGCTGCCCATAACCCATCGTTACATCTCAATAATCTCAATTTCAGACATTGTGTGATTGTTCACGTCGATCATTTATGCAGGCTGGTGTGTCCATGTGTTTTACATTTGTGTGGACAAAGTGTAGACATGTGTAGCTGTTGGTTTGGGGCAATGACTCATTTCCCCTGGCAGCTTTTCTGACACACACTCCCTCTACACACAGCCTCTTAAACAAAACCTCCTATTGACCAATGTTGAAAAACAGTAGCCAGAGCAGAAAGAACTCAACTTAGAGAGCACTGACATATTTGTAAGTTTCCAGGTACACTTAGAAGCCTCACAAAACATGTTATCCATCGTCAAACTTTTCTTATCCATTCCTCCTTCACCAGCATCCAACAACTATCAATGTTGATAGTTGTACAGTAGTAATGTAATGGTAATGTTCCTTGTATTTTCAGAGCTGTTGGCAGACAGGGCCGACCTGAGGAGGACTCAGGTTGAGGAGAGTCCCACTGTCGCCATTCACAGCAGGTCTGTATCTCTCTATATAGTTTACACTGTCATCAAATTATGAAACTAAAAGCTGTGATTGGTATGTGTTGACAGCAGTGAGCGGTTCTCAACAGGGGGTTCCCAGGGAAGTTCTCCAAGCTGCTCCAGAGGAGGGTCTGTGATGAACGGAGATCCAACTGAAGAACAAGACCTGTCCCATCAGCACGAGTCCAAGACAGCCCACAGCCCTGGAGGCAGCACAGGTTTAGCAATTCAGCCAGGACATGGGCCACACGGTTTCTGTTCTGTAGTTTGACCTACTCCTCTCTGATGTTCTGTATGATTAGTTACAGGGATACATTTAAACAAATGCCTCTGTGGCTCAATTTCTAACCTGCACAGCTATCCTAGCAGTTAATAATGTAAAGATGGTTATTTTAAAGTTTCAGTACTAGTTGCAGACAGACACAGTATTGCTTTTAAGGTTTCTTTTGTGGCTCATTTGCATTTTGGTATACAAATAAAACCATATTAAGTTTTTAAATAATCTTCTTCTTGTCTTAGATAAAGTGGAGGTAACATGCAGTGCTGTAGAGAACAGTGCAGCTGTTGCTCAGAACAGCTCTCCACCATCATTGGGTGCTGACCCCCCACCGACCCTGAGCCCACCCAACGCCACTGCAGACAGCACTGCCACAGAGTCAACTACGGACATGCTCCCAGCTGGGTATGATTTGTACATTTATCCAGCTCGGTGTGTGTGTGTGTATATATATATCTCTATCTATATATATCTATATATA
>JAVQKC010056609.1:0-13563 GCA_036025475.1 Philypnodon macrostomus
GCCTATAACCTCAGCTCACCCACCTTTCTAACCAGAACTGAAGAAGTCTGCTGGATTGGCAGATGAAAGCTTTTCAACAATCAAAACCTTGTCCAGATGCCCTTTTTCAACTTTCAGAATTCCATAATATCGGCGACACGCTGTTTTCGCCGATATAAAAATAATAATAATATTCATCGTAGAAATACCCAAATTGATACAGTTTGGCGTCTTTATGGTATGTACCTGTGTGCAAATGTTGAAACTGATCCGGCAATTCGTTTTTGAGTTATCGCGTTCACAGCTAGGATCTGCGGACGCGGAACGATGTGATTCCATAATATTGTTGTTTTGCCAATATAATTACAGAGGTCAAATAAAGAATGCCTCTATAGCGCCCCCATGTTTATGACCCCTATGGGACCCTGGACAGAGAGCAATGAAACTTGGTACAGTGGTTCTCCACAGTGTACCAAACATAAAATATTATTATGACCCCACCATTCAACAAACAGCCATTCGGTCATTTTGAATTGAATTTGGGAGGTCAGGTATATTTGACAGCCTCTAACTTGCACATACTTTGCCCGATTAGGCTCAAACCTAAAAACACCTAATTACCCCCCCGGCCCTGAACACATCTGACTAATATGATGGCAGTTACCTCTATAGTGCCCCCCTATAGACTGAAAGAACAATTTCCAAAATTTGCCAAAACTAGTCTTCACAAATCTCCAGACAAATCTAAAAGTCAAATAGACCCTTCTCATGTCCATCATAGTTTGGGGGCAAGGCCTTTTAATTGCTTGTTAATAATATAAAAACCCTTGGAAAACACACAATGTCTGATTAAGGTGCCCGTTGGTGACATAGCATTTGTGGCATGGGGATGACTTGCTGGGCCTAGTTATTAGCATTAGGCATCATTTACCTATACTATGCACCATGATCTATACCTTGCAAACATGGATGAAATGAACACATGCTTCAGTACAACCACCATATTTATTTTTTGTAAAGAGATATTTCTTCACATTCTGTAAAAAAAGATCCTACTTAAACAATATTATGTCTCAGTACGTCCCTGTACTTTAGACAAGAATACAAACCCACACAAGGGACACACCCACAGAGGATGTAATGTGCTACAAAAAAATCTTCATAACAAAAGCTTATTCATTAGTGCTTCTCTTTCTGTAGTTTGTGAAGAGTATTGGGAGTCTATATGAATCTAAAGGTCCTTCCCCAGGCTGTGTATCTCATCCAGGACAAAATGCAGGTCTTCTCTGCTGACCTGAGGGTTTATCATCACCATTCTGAAGAAGTTAGGTTTGTCATGATGTGCTTGGTATCCGATCATCATACTGCCCTTCTTCATCATACGCTCCTTCACCACCGGTGCCACCTTGAGAAGAGAAATGGATACTGACTACTGTAATAAATCTATAGTGTTTCCTTTACTGATAATAATCACTAAAGTGCTGTACCTTGTGCAGTTTTGCCCACAGTTCAGGGGTGTCAGGGAGGTTTCTTAGACTTGGAGGGATGTACCAGAAGCAGATGCTTGCATATTCAGGCTAAGAGAGAGAGAGATAAATGATATTTTGTTTATAATTGCTAATCCAATCTAATCTAATCGTATCTATGCATTTAAAATTGATAATAGTGGCACAATCAAACCCAACTCTTTAACCTTTGCATGAGCTTGATCAGTGTCTGAAAACATACCTCTGTAACAAGACGGAATCCTTCTGTTTTCTTTAGTTCTTCTGCAAAATATCTGGGAAAGAATGAACAATACTCCTTAGATTTCCTTTTCACCAGTATTAGACTGACTTTGGTGAGTTGTTGAAATACTAACTGTGCCATGGCCAGTGCCCGGTCCACTCTCTGCTCCAGTTCACTGGTGCCAAGAGCCTTCCACAGGAGCCAGATTTTGAAGGCGTCCGGTTTCCTGCTGCACTGGATGGACTTGTCTCCACAGTCGTAACTCACGTCATAAAACTTGTCCTGTTGGAAGAGGTAGGACGCTTTGGCAGAGTGGCACTGCTGGAGGAGATGCTGAGGAAAGAGAAGACTACATTAACATTTCTCTTTCCAATGTAAATCTACTGATAAATAAGAATATGCATTGTTAGTAGCACATTATAATAACTGCCCATTATTAACCAATAGTTAGTTAGCATGAGTAACCAGTTTATAAATAATTGACAATGCATTACTAGAGAACATAGAGTTATTAATGTTTAACTCTTGGGTCATCACTTTGTGAAAATCTGCAAATTGGCAAACATCTGTCTTGATTAAGTATCTATTAACTGCTTAGTAATTCAGTTATTCAAGTCATATTGTAATTCATATTGTAAAGTAGTGAGTTATAAGTTTAAAAGGACAATGACAAAGACTATGGTAGATGAAGCTCACAATGTTCCCCAGAGCTTTGTGTTCTTCAGTTTAGATTTAACTAAACCAATGGCTTTTTAACCTAAAGGTGCCTGGTTTGCAGTTAGTTTAACAAAATGAAACTTACAGTTTTGTCTCTAACCAGAAAAGCTGAGCACTGCAGACAGGCCATGAACATCTTATGGGGGTTCCATGCCACAGAGTCCACCCTTCAAATCAAATACCATAAAGACAATACAGTCTCTCAGAGTTTAAAGACTTTTGTTATTACCTGTGGATGCCTTTCACCGACTGTTTGTGTCTTTGAGAAACAAGAACAGCTCCTCCCCAACATGCCTGTTAACAGAGCACAATTACTATAATAGACTAACATTATCAGTATAAATTAATGGACATTGCAATGTATGACTCTGAGGTCTCACATCCACATGCAGCCAAAGTCTGTATTTCTCACAGATGTCTGCGATCTCATCAATTGGGTCAAACGCTCCCAGGACAGTGGTGCCTGCTGTGGCATTCACCATGATGGGCTCTGCACCCTGAGAATGCAAAGATTAAGCTTTACAAAAATATATCCCATTGCAAAGATGTTATTGGTCTTACATCACGTTTTGCCTTCAATATCAACTCCTCCAAAGCACTAGGAATCATTTTCCCTCTGGAAAACAATAAAGCTGATTTCAGTACATGTGTTTATCTTTAAATGCAGAGTAGAGGTCATTTGAGAGAACGTCTTGTCTCATGTATGTGACCAAAGATAAATCACCTTTTGTCAGAAGGGACAACATAAACGTTTTTGGTGCCAATGCCCAAAAGTGCTACTCCTTTGGAAATTGAGTAATGAGACTGAAAAAGGACAAAAAGAAAAAATCAACTTAAACAATAAAAATAGTTGTATTATTAAAAGAATGGTTTCATAAAGTGTGCACTGTTGTTAACCTACATCCTGTGACGTCAGAACCACCAGACGTTTTGATCCAACCAAACCATTTTCTTTAATGTCGGGACAGTGACGATATCTGGCCAAGTTTATAGCATACATGTTAGACATAGAGCCACCTGCAACAAAAACAGTGCATCTGTGTAGCTCAACATGGCATCATATTTGACAGATAACATTGGTCAAAATATTTGTACCAGGGTTGAAGATGCCGTCTCCATCTTTCCACCCAATCACCTCAATCATCTTCTTCAGCACAGCCTGCTCCACCACAGTGAACACTGGGGCCACTTCATATGTGTAACTAAAAGAAAGAAAAATATAAAATAATGTATTTTACAATACTGTGGCTTAAAATGTTCCATGTTACACACCCACATAACTAATTTATTTATTAGGTAGAAAACACACACAGCTGCTTTGTAATTTTAATGAAATTTTAGATACAGTATGAAGACTGCGCCTGACGTGTGACTTGCAGTATTGTAAATAAATCAAATAAAACAAGGTTTACAAAGTGCTGAACATCAGCAAAACAATAACAAATAAATAAAACAAAAACACGGAAGACGCATACAGAAACAGACAGAAACATGCAAAAAGAGAATGTTGGCAGGGACTTATTTGGTTGAAATGATGAGAATAAAACATTACAGTATAAATAGATGGCATCACAATCACAGTAAAATTAATAAAATAAGTAGAAATAAAAAAAATCTAAAAGTTTTAAAAATGCAAGTCTATAAAAGAAGTGATTTAAAAGATGTCACTGATTGTGCTAGCCTTATGTCCTTATGTCGTTCCAAAGTCCAGGGGCTCGGATGGAAAAAAGCCCTGTCATCATTGGTCTTCAACCTGGACTCTGGAACAGTTAACAGGGATCTGCCTGACGACCTGAGGCTGTGGGGCTCATAGGGAGTTAATAACTCAGTAATGTAACTTGGCCTAAAAGAGCTTTAAAAGTAATCAGTCAAATCTTAAAATCAATTAAACGCACAGGGGACCAGTGAAGTGAGGCTAAAACTGGGGTGATGTGATGTCAGAACTGAGTTGGAAGTTGAAGTTTGAATCAAATATGGCACCTAAGTTTCTGGCTGCAGGGGTGATGTTGGAGGAAAGTGGACCAAGACTGTTATGGATGGGTGTGGATGGATGGGTGTGGATTGAGGAGGATTGATTAAGATTATTTACGTGTGTATATCTGTGTGTCGTCAGCCTAGCAATGGAAGGACACTTTATGGCGGGCTATCTAGGGGAATCATATAAATAGAAAATAAAATGGGACCTAAAATAGAACCTTGCGGAACACCACAAGTAATGGGGACTGTGGAGGAACTAAAATTCTCTATGGTGACCGCAAAAGCTCTGTCTAAAAGATGAGAATAAAACCAATCAAGTGCAGCTCTGATGCCAACCCAGGTTTTAAGGCGCTCTCTCCTCTGTCAGCGGCAAAAAGCAGGTCGTTAGAGACTATGAGGATAAACTGTTTCACTGCTGTGTAATAATCTAAAACCAGATTGAAATTTCTTAATTTGAAATTTGAAAATCTGAATACAAACAAACCTCTCTAAAACGTTCAAATTCAGAAGAAATCAGAAGACTCACAGACTGGTTTTGATGGTTTCAGTGATGAAGCTGGCCACAGTGGAGTAAGGCTCCATTCCGGCATACAGCTGGTTGAAGAAGCGAGGATGTCCTATAAAGGTAATAGGTTATGAGTAGTGATTTATTTACCACTGTGCATGAATAGTTTTGTTGTCGTACCTGTCTTGACACTGTATTTGATGACGTCTCTACACCTCTGCAGCAGCTCCTCCTCACTCTCTCCTGACTCTCTCAGCTCCAGGTCCAACAGATCCTTCAGCTGTTCAGGAGGGACCCACTCACACACCTGACAAACAGAGGAACACAGTAAAACAGTAGGCTAGTAATCTAGCAAGAAGTTAAAATAATTATAAACGTACATAAAGTAAAATCAAACCAACCATCTCCCTACAAAGATACAGTTATCACATGGTTGAGAAATAAGTGTGTGAAGGGTGACTAAAAAGACTCTACACTCTAAAATTGAATTTTTGGAGTCAACCCTGACACAAAATGTGTGATACCTATTTACTAAGTCACTCCTTTTACAGTTGCCAATTGATTTTTGTGTCTTTATCACAGTCTTTCACATTTTAGCAAAAAGCTTATGATATGATAAACATATGATTGTTTATCATTTATTATTTTTATTTATTTATTCATCTACTACTTATTAATTTCACATTATAAGAAAGTATCTGACCTTGTGGTTGACATCAATGGCATTCTTTACAGCCTCTTCCAGGATCAGGTTCATGCCTTTCTCAACGAAGCTCTCTGCTGCCTCAATGTCCACAGTGGGACCGTTCAGGACAAAACCTCCCATTTGTTCCTTCACAGTCTTTGGATGACCGGGCCTAACCACAGAGTCCTGGACCTCAGAGGAGGGCATTCCTTTGAAAAATTAAAAATAACCCAACATTTTTAATATAAAACAGACAGAGTCTAGCCTCCACTCAGTGTTATCAGCTGTCTTTATGGCAGATAGCGTTAGTGGCAGTTGGTTGTCTCGGCTAGGGCCATAAAATGTTAATTTTAGTTAGTTGTGACCTTATTTGCGTATAGTAATAAATATGATAAATATAAACTTTCAATACCAATAGGCCTATAGGCTTCTGTTTTGTAGGGAGTTTCTTGCTGATTCGTGTGTTTTAACATATAGACTCTGTATGCAAAAAAGATGCCAACTAGGCTAATGGTTGCCTATAATTTTGCTTGAATGTAGACGAACCATACTCTTACACAAACTTGATGGTATTGAGATTATGTTTTTTTTCCATTAGCTTTATGCAAAAATACTGTAGGCTTTAACCTACACATTCTAAGGCTTAGGCCACACGGAGACAAAAATGGTATAGTTTCAAAAGCGTCTCACGTAAAGACTGCATTGTTTCAGAAAATATCTGTGTGCACACGGTTCACACAGCACCACTGAAACGCTGTAGTGTATATGCTGGGCCCGTTGGTGGCGCTGTGACACTTCAGGGAACACACTGGGCAGCTCCATGTTTGTTGTTATTGTCAGAGTGGGTTAAAAGATCAAGGAGGGGCTACAACGTTATCGTTTCAGTAAAGAGGTGTATTGCTCGTGAACGCGGAACCAAGGAACCGGCGTCTTTACACTCCGGGACCCGGTTTAAAAAAATCTCGTTTGTCGGCTCCGTGTGGACGTGACGCCTTAACAATAAAATACCTTTGGGGATAGGCCTAAACTTGTCTCCCTGTGAACAGGGCCTAAATTGGATCAATGTGAAACACAATGTAGTCCATGGGAGTTGAAATCATCATTTAAAACTTTTTGTCAATTTGTCAATATTGGCCAAAGATGATAACTTTAGTGTGAAAAGGTTGGCAAAGAAACCAGTGATTAGTTTTAGTGACTTATTTGTGGCTCAATGATTAAGTAGCCTTTTGGCTTGTAAACCAACATTGTGGTTTACAAGCGATTGCAGCAAAAGTATTCTACAAAAGCTGGTAGTTGGGTTTGCTTTTCACTGCAATGTTAGTTCGGGCATGGGGCCAAACTGTAGCTTGACCCCAGTCACAGTAAAACTCTATTTGCCCCATTTATCTGTTGATCTTAATTAGTCATTCCTTGATGGTTACAGTTTATTCTGGACTTCATGCAACTTAAATTTCCGGCAAATTTGTGTGCAAAGCTTGGGGACGATCCGTGCTTGTTTAGTCCCCAAAAATACGATTTACTTGGCAAAAAAAAGAATAATCTTTAGAATTACAAGAGGGTACTTGTACGAGCAGTTTCATACTCAGGCCGTAACTAGGATTTTAACAATGGCTGAACCTCCCAAAATGAGGGAAAAAGGCTGTTTAAGTTTAATTGCAGTTCGGAAGCTGTCAAGTCTGCAGTGGCTGATCACAAGTCCAGCGTTTTTACCACTAGACTATTGCTCTCACAGTTCCTGTTCACCTGCATTGGAGTGAATGTGCATGTGCATTTGGGGTTTGTCAATCAGCATGATTGGGTTCAGATGTGGAAAGCAAAGGATTGTGGGTAAGCTTCTGTGTTTAAATTTGCAAAAGTCCATTTCATTGTGCCTGTGTGTCTGGCAACAAACTCAGAATCTCTTGTATGAAAGTGCGTGTTCAGACTGTCGCTGATAAGAACAGAAGGGCTAGAACAAAATGTCTTTTTAAAGCTCACAGTGTGAGGCTTGTTGAGGTACTTTGAAATTTTGAAAGTTGGACATTTGATTAATTTTAAAACATAGAAAAATCCTAAAAGTGTACATGTTTGTATTTATGGGTTATGTTTGAAATTGTTGAAGATGTAAATGTTTGAAATTTATGAATTCTTGACCCTTTCTGCTTTGTCTTGGTCACGGGACTCCATTGACTCCTGTGTTAAATAATGCTTGGATTTATTTAGTTTTAATATATTCATTTTTGGAGCAGGTTTGTCCAAAAGGAATGCCAATAAAGAGACATTTAAAAAAGGATAATATATCGCATGGAAAACTAAGTGGTTGCATTGAAACACTTAATAATGCATCAGTTTTATAGAGTGCTTTTCTGGACACTCAAAGACACTTCACAATTGCATTATTCATTCACTCTATACACTGTTAGTGGTAAGCTACTTGTGTAGCCACAGCTGCCCTGGGACAGTCTGACAGAAGCTGCCATTCTGTGACTACGGTCCCTTCAACCACCAAACACCAATCACACAACCACATTCATTTATTCATTCATAAGCAATGTGGGTTAAGTGTCTTGCCCAGGGACAAAGACAGATGTGCTCAGGCGGGGATTCAAACCAACAACCCTAACCACTGCTGATACTCGCTATAACGCCTTTAGGGTGCAACATACTAGGTGTGGGACAATGCATTCCTGTTTTGTACATGCTTTAGTAATTACAGTGTAGTTGTTCAAATCACTCATTGACTCATTGGGAGTTTTATTTTTAAATCTGAAAATAACTATTTTGATTAGAAGTTATTGTAAACTACTGAAAACATTGAGAGTTTACGAAAGTTATTTTGTGAACATTTGGATTTTTTTGAAAATGTTATTTTGCCATAACAATAAAAGCAGTGTATTCTCTCCTCTATATATTTGATGCATACTCAACTCACATTGAATGAAAATAAGTACAATTATGACAAGAAAGTGTCAAGCACACAAGGAAGCCACAATCAATCTGAAAGCATATAGCAGAGTCATATATAACTTATATAACAGCAAAGAATTATTCACACTCAAAAATCTAACTTTAAACACATATGCATTTTACCATTAAACATTATTCTAAGTATTTCTAAGCATTGACATAAACTCACCATTCATTTGTCTGTTCATGTTTTCTGTGGTTGTGTTGAGATTCTGCTGGGTATAGCATGCAGTTGTTTGCTCAGACTCAGATTAAGTCAGTCTTTATATGCAGAAGCAGAGGGTAACCTGAGGTCATGGAAAATCCCCACAGATGCTTCGAGATGCACGCACACAACCAACTAAACCTGTTCCAATGAAAAGGCAAAATCCACTTTCATTTCAGATATCTTTTCATTCATTGTATTAAATAACATATGCTTTTTATAAATCAATTGTGTATGATAGTCCGTGAGCATGGCCTGGCTCTTCAAAATGTATTGTATTTGTTATAGTAAAAGCCTTATTTAACCCTGTCGTTTGATGTAAAGTAATCTATATATCTGTTTGTAAACAATTATTATTTTACTTTAGTTCTTCCCCTGGCCTCTACAGCATCAGATCAGACTTTCATTTAGCACATAAGCTTGCAATTGCCTCATAAAATATACACTGAAAGTCATTACAGCATGCAATTTGGGTGATTTAGGTTCTCATTTCACAAGACAAACCAGTATGCACTTTTGAGTTGACTTGAAGTTAACCTGGATTATGTAAACCATATCATATTGGGGGGATTGATGACTAGTAGCATAGGCAAGCCACTAAACACACACATGCTAAATATAGGCCCAAAGTCAAAGCATTGTTGTGCAACTTACATAGAGCTGCAAGAGAATGAACATTGTCCTCTTGCCTCTGATGTGGAAAACTACTCAAATCTATCTCCACTGTGGAAAGTTACTGAATACATTTAAATTGTTGCTTCATTTAGAGGCCATTAGGGGTATTGGTAGGATGCTGGCATGTATTTATTTATAGAATTGAAGTAAAGAAAAGCATTGCACAAACTTACACTGTATTTGTCATTTGCCGATTATTCACAGGTTTCCCATTCCCCGATTTTGCACATTTGCATCTGTCGGTATAAAGAGAATAGATTGAGGCTACACAAATCCAGGCAAGCAAGTCTAGAAATGATCACTAGCCTAGATGCATTCAATAAATGTCAGAAAGAAATTGTAGTTTTGCAATATTGCAGTATTGACCTATAGATCGATTGCTAATGGTCTAATAATCCATAGTAAATTATTAAACACATGATGAAGTCTGTGCAAATATGCCACATGCACAGATGAAAGAAGTACTCAGAATGTGCACGCTACTTTGCATTTCAAATGGAATCAACTTTTGTTTATCTGATTCATTTGAAGAATTAGGATGGCTCGTCAAACGCATTGATAAGTATACTGACCTTGAGACAGTATATATGTTTTTTAAAGGAAGTTTTGTAATGGCTTTAGTTCAGCCTTTCATTCATATCACTCTGTTAATGACTGAAATATAAAACCATTAAAGCTTAGTGTTGAACTGATGCCACTCTGAATGAACCCTGAAGCATGACTACGAGACAAGAGCAGTTCAGCTAATAGAACACAAATAGTTATAATCACATAATATATTTTCAGAGCTTCAGAATGAGGACGACAGATAATTAAGTGACTTTAAACCACCACTGACTTCAATCAGCCTCTTCTTGGTACTAGCTAAAGTGGTTTCAGAAATGTCTAGACAGATTTCAGAAACTTAACTTAAACCAATACTATGTAACTAATCTCTCTATCACCATCTAGAGCAGGGGTGCCCAAACCTTTTTCCCTCAGGGAACCAAAATAAAATGTATTAGTGGACCAAAAATATTGTTATGGAAAAATAATATTGTAATCATTTTTAATTACAGTACATTTCCTGTATTGTAGTGCATTTTAACAGGTCTTTTAGCTATTTCAGAATAAAAGTCTGTGGCCCATCTGAGAGATTGTTGCCTAAACATAACAAAAACTGAATTTAAAAAAAATCTTATCCAGTTATATTTTGTAAATTTTTACCAACAAAGTGTAATTTAATACACACTGAAAAACTGCTTAATTTCCATGGATTATGGGAAGTCCTCGTGGGCCATACTAAAGGGCTTAGAGGGCCAACTAGTGGCCCCGGGCCCCACTTTGGGAACCCCTGATCTAGAGGATTCTGACTGTTCTAAATAATCCAACATGGCTGCCACACATCATCTAAACATTGCAAATGTAGGGACTAAAACCGTTTGTAGTTAGAATTTTCTGGTGAAAATGTAAATCAAACAGTGTTTTTATTATGCTGTTTGCTTACTTTATGCAGTATGTGAATGTTAGACTAAGTAAAGCGGGCTGCACTTTGAGAAACAGATACATACAGAGAACATAGAGTTGATTGGTGTGTAAGACTCCCTCTAGTGGAAATAAGGCTCTGATATTATTTAGAGGAAGTCTTCTCAATATACTCTGTAGTCTCGCGATCACTTATTTTATATTTAACAGAGAACCTTTGGGATATAAGAGAGTTGGGGATTTGTTTAAAAGCCTATATACTGTTATATACAACTACATCAAATGTTAAAGTACAAAGTATGATAGTAATAGTAATAGTAAGTATGAGAACTCCCACAATCGAACACTGATGGGGTCTTTAAGAAGTCACATTTTTGCCTCTTCACGCGATTACCAAATCACGTGCAACCTCACGTGATTTAACCTGTCCACACCAGTTCACACTAAAATGTAAAGTCAGGTTTGAGCCCAGTGTAGACTTATGTTTAACTATTTTTCCTTGAGTGATGCTGGAGTTTCCTAGAAGTCTGGTGTGATACAAGCTGATAACACTGATAACACACTGATAAGAATCTGTGTCCCTTCACATATAGACAATAAATACTTGTATGACTGAACCGAAACAGTGGAGGACAGGAGTTGAGACCAATCAGTGGAAGCTTGAAGATAAATGTTTTGTCAGAGATGATTACTAAAAACTGTGTGTCTAAGTAGCCGTCGTACGGTTGTATGGTTGTATTTCCATTGCCTGTTAAATGATGTTAATTTGGCATAGATTTAAATCATTAAGACATTGAGTATCAAAGAGGAATTCAGTGATTCAATGCACCCACTGACCTCTGTGGGGTTTCTTTATCACAGTTTACTGTTAATCATCAAATCATTAAATCATCTAATCTCTGACCCACTTCTCATCAACACAGAAGCTGGTGGACCTGCAGCACCCAAAATACACATAATACACAATATTTTAGTTTGTAAAATGGAGTATTATCACAGGGTTTTGTGGTACAGGTTTGTGTTGTTAAGTGAAGAGAATGATATTGTAGCGCTTATAAATAGTCCCAGTAAAGAAGAATTTGTGAATTTAAGATCCATCTTCAACTTTAACTTACATACAAGACAACTCAACGAGTTGTTGGAACTAGATGTTCCTTAAAAAATCAACATAGTCAAAAAGGCACCTTTGATAAAACAGTTGTGAAGAACTGAGTGTTCTTGTGATTTACAGGGGAGTGTGTGGGGTTTGACAATCTATAAACAAACCTATGGAAATAGTTCAGAGTTCACTTTAGAAATGTGTTCACTGGATTATCAGTTTGGCTTAACACTACTTCAGCTCTGTTCTGTTCTATAGAGTATCATATAAAGGCATGCATGTAGGTGAATTAATGGGTCTAATCTACATAGAAGTTAGTGTAGCTACAAGTGGTTTTGTCCATTACATAAGTTGTTAAAGCGATTAAAAAATATTCACTTAATTTCTCAAATCTCTGCAACGTAATGTTTGGACATATTAAATTTTTCATCCCCCTGGTCTCTTTAGTCCCTCTGCATTATAAAGGTCTACATGTGGCCTGTCACTAATGCATTCACTTAAAAAGCTTAGTGTAACAAAGTACAAGTGTTCTTCTGTTCTAACTGAGGGTCATCCATTAGTGGCTCCAAACACAGAGTGTCATAAAGGGTCATGGATAAGGTCTGCCTGGGTTTGTCTCACTACAGTATAACTATAGCACATGCCACAGAGATATGTGCATGTGAATAGAGCTACCTGTGGGACCATTCTAAGGTAAGCATAATTAAATATTCTACTTTCTGAAATGTAGTGTTTTGTGACTTTCATAATTGCATATCATAATTGCATTTTGACCTTGATATATTAAGGACATTTATTTAGCAATACACAATCAGGCAATAAACATTCCTCTACTACACTTTGCAAATAAATCTGCAAAGTGATCATTATTCTACTGTACATAGACATAGACATCTAATAGTTGCATTCATGTGAAATGAACAAATGTGAGAATGAATTGTTGTCTGTCAGTGTGTTAGTTCTGGTCCTTGTGCTTAGCGTACCATGCCTCAGGCCCAAAGCAGAGGTACTATTCAGCTACATTCCCAGTAATACATTTTGAGGCTTAGTGGTAGAGTGGTCGTTCTATAACCGGAGGGATGGTGGTTTGAATCCTTGAAGTGTGAATCCTGTTGCGGTGTCCTTGGGCATGACACTTAACCTACATTGCCTATAAATGAATGGGGTTGTGTGGGTGGTGGTCGGCTGTGGCTAGAAAAGCAGCTTACCAACCCCAGAGTGACATTGAGGAGGGAATACGTGATGCATTTGTAATGTGCCTTTGAGGGTTGAGAAAAGCATGAGATAAAACTGATGCATTATTATAATTTGTGTGTAACAGTTAGAGCAGCATTCTCGCTGTGAGGGTTATTGATATTGGTATAGTCAAGGCTGGCACATCTCTGTTTTTCAATTCAATTTAATTTAATTTAATTTAATTTAATTTAATTTAATTTAATTTAATTTATTTATTTATTTATTTATTTATTTATTTATTTATTTTATTTTATTTTATTTTATTTTATTTTATTTTATTTTATTTTATTTTATTTTATTTTATTTTATTTTATTTTATTTTATTTTATTTTATTTTATTTGTATAG
>JAVQKC010056623.1:0-19633 GCA_036025475.1 Philypnodon macrostomus
CAAGTAAAAGTAAAAATACTCATTCACATAATTACTGGAGTAAGAGTAGAAAAACACTGGTGAAAAAACTACTCAAGTCCTGAGTAACTGTTGGAGAGTGTGTCAGATTGTCAGTTTAATTTTGTGGTTTATCTGCAAAAAAATTTAAAGATAATAAACAGATTTTGATATTTTCAAAAGATAAACTCAAAATATAAATAATATTTTCAAAAATTAAGGCACAAGAAACACAATTTCTAAATTTTTTCTTACATGACACACAGAGGTGGTAAAAATACTCATACTATTTCTAGATTTACAAGATTTTACTCAAGTAAGAGTACAGTTACTTCAAAATATTATTACTGAAGTAAAGTAAAAAGTATTGTGCAGTAAAGCTACTCTATGGAGTACAATTTATTTAAAAACTCAAGTAAATGTAACTGAGTAAATGTAACTGAGTAAATGTAACTGAGTAAATGTAACTGAGTAAATGTAACTGAGTACTACCCACCTCTGACTGTGTCTAACCTGTCTCTCTTCACTGGTCATGTGTGACTTCCTTTCTGAAAGCACTTTCAAAAACACCTCTGCATATTGGTATAAAAGAAAAAATGCTGAGCAATGGTGGTCGGAAAGAAAAGAGGTAGTCTGAGGTCGGCAGGAAGAGTACAGGGAGACTGGAGTGGAGTAGGCTGGCAGGCGGCTGTAGTGCTCAGCCATATTAGGTTTCTGTGAGTGCCATAATGGAGCAGACAGCAGGAAGTGAGCGTTTTATATTGACACTACATCACCGCAAAC
This sequence comes from Philypnodon macrostomus, assembly GCA_036025475.1. Taxonomy (NCBI): domain Eukaryota; kingdom Metazoa; phylum Chordata; class Actinopteri; order Gobiiformes; family Eleotridae; genus Philypnodon; species Philypnodon macrostomus. The sequence goes on from JAVQKC010056623.1 coordinate 781, forward strand.
TCATACACACAGAAACAGACCTTGTTACTTTATTAAACTCTCCAAGCACCCTTTATGTCTGACGCCGACTAGGCAACAGAAAAATGGCTTTGTTTGTCATTTCAAGTCCATGGAGACATTTAAGTTTCCTTTTCTTATGAGATGTGTGTGTGCCTTGTGTTGGTATCCGATTTCTGACTGAATGTGGCGCATGGTAAACAACTGTAACATGGATGCCTTTAAACACAGATGTCAATGTTGAACTTAAGTTGCTTTCTTTAGCTTTCTCTAGGCCTGTAAATGGCACGTCCTCACAGCGCATTGCCAGCTTTATTAGGTACACCTGTTCAGTTGTTGTTAATAGAAATTGCAAAGCAAGGATGCGTCACTTTGAAACAACTCAAGCAGGAGATATGTTCACAGAAAGACAGTAACTCAAGAAACACATTAAGGTCTGCAGAAGAATTGAATGACTTGATGCGGATGTTCTAATCTACAGCAACCACAAAACAAGAAATCATGAAGACAACTTTTGAAGACAACTATGTTTGAACTATTTTTCTGCTATTCTGATTTTCTCTTAACTGTATTAACATGCATTTAGTCCTTGCCAGCTGATAGTGTCCTCCTTGATAAAATTACACTTGGTTATGTGAAGTGGCAGACACTGGCAGAGCAGGTAGGGCAGCATAAAGGAGAAGTCTGTCTTTTTTTGTTAGCACCTGTTTGAAGTGTATCACAAGGAGCTTTCCAAGGTTTGAAAATTCATTACTGGACAGGCCCTTTGAAAGAAGTCTGCCCGAGATGTATGGTGTCTGAGTGTGTGTGAGTGCGAGCCTGCAGCCCCATTGTATTCAGAGTGGAATTGTTAAGCAGTGGCCTGAGGCCATATAAAGACAGCTATGGCCAGGTATGGGCTAGCCATTACTGCAGGGCATCAGACTCTCCAGGGATAAGATCACACAGACTGTACACACTAGTATAGTCTGTACGCGTCTGGACCCATGATTTAGTGTGACAAAGATATGGAAGGTATAAAGTGATAAAAAATACAATCATAATTTAGTATTAAGGAAAATTCATGTTGAATTGTGTTGGATTAAGTATCTCAGTAATGGCTCAGTTCAAAGATGTGACCGAGCGAAAGAAAGAAAAATGAGAAAGAGAAGTCAGACTGTGTTGTTGTACAAATCAATACATGACCACAGCACTGACAAGAGAGCCTAATCAGGGGCCAAAGGCTGGAGGCGTGGCTACAACACATAGGGCCAGAATGTTGCTACTGTACATTTATAAAATAATGCATTCTAATTTGTTTTGCTGACCTCGTCGTGCACTATATGGAAAATGCTAAATAAAAGTCCACTGGGCAATTAGCCAACATGGTAGATTGAATAATAAACAATTCCTATTTTGACACATAGAAAGGTCTGATGGAAGCTGGCATTATTTCTAAACGGCCATCACTGGAGTTTAGATTGTGGAAGTAAAGCAGTTGGTATGGATGCCAGGGCTTAAACAGTCCGGACACATACATTCACTTTTATATCTGGACCTTGACCTGGTGTGGTTCTCTGTTGCTGAAGCAAATGTGCTTGAACAACCATGTTTAAAACTGTATAAAGCCCATAGAGAACAGTGGTTTGTCTTGTCTCTTGCTTGAACACTTTTAGCAGCTTTAATGTCATTGTATTAGGGTTTACAAAAGGATGTACCTAAAAAGTTTCCCCTGAGTGTTTGGTTGGCATCTAACAGCACATTCAGACACAATAACAACACAAAATGCTTCTTGAAATTGCATTTTTATGGTCTAAAATATAGCAAACTATCTGTGTGTGTGTTGAAGCTACAGCACACACACACACACACACACACACATACACACGTATGATAAACAGCAACACCCACATGCAAAACAATTTGAGGGGTGCAGGGGGCTGGGGGGTGTAGTAGCATGATGCCCATCTATCTTTCTGACATCTCCTAACACAATCCCACTGGGGCTAACTGAATTCAATCCTCAACATTAGATAAGCACATACCCCCCGCCCCTCTACACATGTGTGGCGTGTGCCTATGAACATATCACACACACACAGTGGTTTTAGATTGTACAGTCACATGTTAGTGTGCAGGTCACATCGAGGGGAAGAAGGCCAAAATTAAAAAAAGAATCTCAGTAGACAAACAGAACAGAAAAAGCTTTGACAAGGCGTGTTCCTACACCCCCCTCTACCCCTCCAGTTGCTCTGGTCTCCCCGCTCAGCTGCTCTCTGCTGATTGTTTGGGCTTCTTGGAGCCTATTGGACCCATCGCTCTATGTTTCCATCAAACACAGCATTTATCTTATCATTGTCCTGACAACTACCTATTAGTCCAAAAGAGTCTGCGGGCTCAGTGTTCCCATAGCGATGACATGGTGACATTGCTGGCAGCTCTGAGCGGCCCGCTGCGATAGTGCACTCTCGTCCTCTCCTCATCTCACCTCCATTCTTCTCTTTTTGGCAACCAACTACTTCCCTAAAGCGTACAACTCTTTGACTGTGCAAACTGTCAAAGGAGAAATTCTGCAATCAAATTCGTTTTTTTGTTTTTTTTTTAATAGTAGTTTGGTCTAGTCATTGTATGGCATAGTGATTTTTAACAGGATGTTCTTTCTGATGCAATCGTTTTCATTTATCCGGGCTTGGGGCAGGCGCAAAGATGTCGAGTATGTCATTTTTGTGTTTATGTTGATTTTGACCACTCTGCAATATCTAGAGGCATAACCAAAGCAAAATGAAAGTTGTTGCTCTAATAAATGCAAAAAACCCCAAAACTACTAAGTAACTAAAACGTCAAATGTAATATACTTCACTGAAAAGCATAATACTATAAATAGAGTCCACTATTTCAACCAGAGCTCTTTGAACATCAGCCTTCAGGTAATGTAAACACATGCTGATTTATGGTTATTGAAAGCTATATAGACATACACTGTATACTGGTGTTAAATTCTCTGTCTTTGAGTCATATTGCTGAGCGAAGATACAAATTGGTAATGGCAGGAAGCACATTAAATTACACACTAACCCATGTACTGTCCGAACATCTCTAAATGTGTTATTATGCATGATTCACCACTGTTTATGAGAGCTCAGTGCATTCTCTGTGACTTTGAGTTCACGATTAGTCACATATATGCTGAAATACTGCATATGATTTGTTGAACCTATACACTGACATCAGTACTATGATTTTGTATTTGAATGGTGACGCAATGTTTATGTCTATTGTTCATGTTGTTTGTGAATTTTCTATGCGCTCACTCAGTCTTGCGGTGAATGTAGGGGTTTCCCGGGGCAGCTGACAGGGGCCCAGGTCTAATAATAAAGTGTAAATCTCAGTCATTACTGCCCTGACAGGACACTGTGTCATCATTGTCTGGCACTGAAGAGGAGGCTTCAAGTTAACTACTGTTTTTATAGTGAAGGCCACAGCCTGTGTAGTTCGGCAATGACATAGTGTTAAACTATGAGCACACCACAGTACAGTAGTAAGTATTTTGTGCACTGGGACGCGGTTTAGCTCTGTCAGTAGAGATGAGGCCCATATTCAGAGTTTGAAATGCTCGTCTCGGCATCGCAAGGTTCGCTCATGACAGTCAGCCGAAAGTCACTCTCCGCTCTTCTCCCTGGTTTCCTGTTGCACTACTGTCATAGCAACAGAGGTGGTAGAGTAGCCAATAATCTAACTCAAGTAATAGTACCACTACTTCCAAATAATGTTACTCAAGTAAAAGTCAAACGTACTCATTCACATAATTACTCGAGTAAGAGTAGAAAAGTACTGGGTGAAAAAACTACTCACGTCCTGAGTAACTGTTTGAGCGTAATGTCAGATTATTTGTTAGATAATAAACAGATTATCTAAAGATCTAAAGATTTTGATATTTTCAAAAGATAAATTAAAAACATAAATAATATTTTTTTTTAAATAAGGCACAAGGAATTTCCACATCATCACATTTTTCACATTAAGCTGTTCTTACATGACACACAGAGGTGGTAAAAGTACTCTTTCTAGATTTACAAGATTTTACATTTTTAAGTAAGAGTACAGTTTCTTCAAAATATTATTACTCAAGTAAAAGTCAAAAGTATTGTGCAGTAAAGCTACTCTATGGAGTACAATGTGTTTAAAAAGTTACTCAAGTAAATGTACACATTTTTTAATTAGTATTACGTGCACCTGTGGCCACTTTATTAAGTAGACCCTGAACCTAATTAAGGGGCCATTGTGTGCTGCTGTGTAGTTAATCACTTTCTGAAATACTCAAACCACCAAAAACTATGCCACAATTGAAAAGCACAAAAATGTCTTCAGGTTTGTCTCAACATGTCTATACACCGTCAGTTTCTGTGATTTGTTGACAATCATTTGAAGAACTAGAACTGATGTATCAGTATCATGAGAACCAAGTGAATGACTTTTATTACATTGAAATGTCAGGCAGAAAGTAATTCGACCAAATATGAAAACTACATGTGCTATACTAACCCTTTATGAGACCAATTTGAGTTGTTAAACCACCGGTGAATGTGGGGCTGACATGCTGTATCTAGTTAGGCAGGAAATCACCATTGGTCTCAATAACTGCAGACCATAAAATTACATTGATTTTTATTTCATAGTAAATGGCAGGTAACAAACCGTTGAGTCGTTGCAGTGTAAATGTGCTTCTGATAAACAGTTAAAGAAGTTCATCCACTCTGCCGAACTGCGGCTCGGAGGCAGAAAAATCAACACTAATCTGATGAGAGGCAGCAAAACAAATTCTACTGTTGTTCTCTCAACACACAACCCAAGGGACCGAACTCCAGGCAGGCTCTGGAGAGACGTCAGGAGAGCAGAGACTGGTGAAGAAGACGGATTACCAAAGTGGAAAAACATAACTGTCAAAGAAAGGGAATGAAATGGAGCAAGAAGAACAACCCAATCATGGATGAGGTAAATCATTAGTGTTAGAATTTCTCATCCAAGATCTGAAATAAGAGACATCTAATTACAATCTGTAAGGTCAAATCTTTCAGTTTCATAATCCGTTTTTGTTGCTTATCCTTTAATGTAGATCAAACATGATGCTATGAGATAGATTTGAGTGAGTTTGGGGGATTGTAACATTACAGTGTTTTGTTTTAGAGTATTCAAGTTCATGTTGATCGTGGATGTGTTTTGGTTGCCCTCCACAGCTTTAGTTTTGCTTACTAGGTCTGTTCCCTCTTCTGTTCTTTAAAGAGAAAAATGCCAGATCAACAAAAACGTCACATTCGAGGTAAGCGCCTGACTTTGGTAGCTTATAATTGAAGTGCCTTTCTATGTTAGTGTCTGACAGCTCCTTTTGACAAGTGATGTATTTTTTGAAAGTGAATCATCTTTCTTTGGCTTTGACTACTTCAGACAGCGCAGATCAGTGAGGGTCAGGCTAAATGCTGGGCTCTACACCGAGTTACTGCTGCCTCCTGCCATCACAAAGCTTGTCATTCATACCATTCGCCTTATCTCGCCAAAGCCATAGGTAGGCCACAAGAGAATGACGGTGCCATACAGTTAGAAGCAATTTATACAAATAGTCAATAGCACACTCTGTTGAGCCACTATTTGTTGGTGGGTCCTAGCTCAGGTCAATTTGGAAATAAGTCCCAGAACCAAGGAAGAAAACAATGTATTATGGTGAGGATTTCCAAGCTGAAACAATAATGCCTTGCTGCACCCTGAAGTCCGTCAGTATTATTTGATAGGAACTTAGATTTAGATTTTATGGGTGGATTTTCATAAAACTTTCTTGAGATGTCACATGTTTATTGATTTTTTTATGTAGACCTGGATCACTGGTGGACTTAGTTTAGTGAAGGTTTTTGAGTTTGAGTAACAAGTCTGCAGTCAGCACATTATGTTACATTCATGCTATTTCTAGATATGAAGACTTCAATTTGGTCAAATTCTTGGAGAAATATAGTGCAAAGCTGCTTTAGCCTGCAGGTCTTACAGCTCCAATCCCATTTATTGTTAGTTTCAACAACAGCAGTTCAACCTTCAATTATATCTTTGACCATTGCACACGGCCAACACTCATCACTGGACTCCAGCCATATTCACATGGAGTAGAAGTATGTTTTTGAGCCTGGAAAATGTAAGAAATATTACACAGTTTATCCCATTCATTCTGCTTGGCATTGTCCCACTTTCCTACTTCAGCTCTGTTTGTGTGGTATTATGAAGAACAGATTTTCCATAAGACAAATGAAAGGCCTTGTTAGCAGAGGAAAGATAATGTTGAGAAGACTCTGCTCCCGGGTTCTCCTCAACATTATCAAGACTAACCCAGACCAAGTGAGTTAGTCACAGTACAGATGCATATTAAACAACCATTCACTACGGGTACATTTTCAATTGTATAAAATTTTTCATACACATGTATGTTTTTGGATGGTGAGAAAACGAGAAACCACAGTAACACGGGAAGGACATGCAGACATCCAGAGAAACTGTGTGTTGAGGATCAAACCCACAGCCTGCAGGAGCGCTTATCGGCTTCAATCAAAATTTTGTATAATTTGTAAAAAAAAAAAACGCTTTTGAGACCAAAAAGAGAGTAAAAAACAATTGTCTGCTACATATTGAGCAGCCTAAATCCACATGCGGCTCATATTACTGCCCGCCTCCATCAATGTTTACTGGCATGTTATAGATTGTAATAACATTGGTCAGGGCAGAGATTTTTAATTTCGATGTTTTTTCTAACGTGTTTGTACCTCAACTGCGGCGAGCGGAGAGAGAGTCAGAAGGAGACAGGCGCATTTGGACGAAGATGAGAACAACTGCTGCAAGGTCGTGCTCTATAAACACGCCTCAAATCAGGACGCAAGACTTTTGTTATACATACTAGTTCCAGTTAACAATGTGTGTGTATCTTCATGTTTTCAGTGGTCATTTGAGGTTAAGTAATAAAACGGTTTTGAGTCACATCTGTAAACATCCAGTTAGAGAAAGAAAATAGTCCCACAAAAACAACTGTGCAGAGACAATTCAGAATTCCCCCTTTAGAGCGGCCAACATGTTTCTGTCTTGCACCTTATCCGTGCTCCAACACGCGCCAATGGTATATTTTCTTTGGGTAGAAATATGGGATTTTGATCAAATGCTTGAAAAGTGGCACACGGTCTAGGTGCTTATTTAAACTGTAATGTTGAATACACAAATCACATTCCCTTTTGCTGTAGTGGTGGCTTCCTGAGATGAGCCTTGCCGTGTTCAAGGTTATCCACCCACTGCTCTGTTTTAACTGTGCTGTGAAACCATAACAGTTTAATGACATGCTATTACAGAGCTATCACACTTAGAGCATCATGTTAACACCACAACCGCGGCCTCACACACAGAAGGCTGGAGTCGGATCTACTTCATAATTCAACTTTCACATGCACTTTTTTATCCCTGTTTTTGGTGATTCTAAAGCCCTACTATAATAAGATTTAACACTGAACTTTGCAAGCTGCGTGTTACATTTTGGAACATCATGGCTTCTATTGCTTATCCCATTGGAGATCGCATGGTTTTGCTGGAGCCTACCCCAGCTGTTTTGGCAATTATCCAGGGTATAACCTAGATCTGTGTTTCCCAAATGTTGGGTCGGGACTCACGTTGGGTCAAAGGAAGGGAGATATTGCTTTATTGAATAATAGTGGAAAATGTGCTATAATGGACAGATAATTTGGGTCAAAACAAAACAGAATTACAGAATTGGCTTTTCTTTCTCTGGCTGTTTCTACACCTAAATATTCAAAAAATATATAGGCAAATACTGATATCAGCCATCCAGGTGAATAACGTCCGATCCTAATGTGCATCCCTAATTTACTGTCTGAACTGTGAAGGAAACTCCACAATGTTGCTGTGAGGTAGGAGTACTAACCACTCACGCACCCTTCATATTGAGTTCATCCACTCTTCCTATCATAACATTGAAAAACAAAAAAAGCAAAGCAACCCTTTGTCTAGTCTTCAGCACAAAACCAACAAAGCCAGCAGTTGCTCATTTAAAGGGATTAAGCCTGAACTTGGTAAACGGTCACAATGGTAAACCTGTGTCAAAGACATGTCACTTATGATCTATTTCTATTTTCATTTGATTTAGGCTGATCCTGCCCTGACAGTACTCTCTGTGCTGTGGCCACGCTGTTTACATCCAGTGGAGTTGTGTTTGAAACATGTTGACAATGATGTGGCCTGGACACACAAGACAGATACTCTCAAGGACTACAATACATTGGATCCAAACTGTTGGCAAAAAACACCGATTCATCAGGGCAAAGCATGGGGCAACAACCAAAAATGGGAAGAATGAGAAAATGATCTCAAAGCCAAATTAATTACAACATTGTGAATTGGTTGCACCTGTGATTGCTTTAGATTGCTTGGCACATACTCTTTTGTTGTTACTCCTGCCAATAGGTTTAGATTAGTTTCATATTTCCAGAACATCAACATTACATAAAATGATATGTGTTGGGTAAAATAGCCAGCAGCAAATCAACTGAGATATGGGGCTTTTGACAGACATCGCTGTCAATACATAAGTTATAAATGCCCACTCATAAGAGGACATGAAGTCTCTCCAGAGATTGTAGAAGGTTTCTCATTGAAACGACAAAAATGAATGGGAGAAACATATTGAATTTCTTGGGGATACAAAATCAAATGTTGCCAAATGTACCACAGTACGTTCCCCCAACATTAAAAGAGTCAAAAGCCTTCTGCACCTGCTCTAACACTAGGCCTCAGGTCACACGCATTTGTGAACTTTCCAGTGTGAGTGTGTGCAGAAATATTGAACTTTTTTACATCGAGTTACATCAAAAAGCCCAAAAAGTTTGGAGTGCCTAATCAATTTACCAAAAGGTTTCTGTTTGACTGCGGAGCAAGAGTCAAATCTTTGAAAAGCACAGGCTGACAGCAGTGAACCCACGCTTTTGTATTCTTTTAGTCTTTGTTTGTTGAAGGTTCGTAGATGGAGGGGGAGGTAGTTGGCTTCGAGTAAGTAATATAACACACACACATAGACAATTTAAAAGAAATGTATAATGCTGTTAGATATAGTTTAAGTTGCAGTCCTGATTTCAATGCCAAATGTCAAGTGGAAATAACTGGGAGGGCTCTTTATGCTAATGGGACAGTTAATATTCTGATGATATGTCTACTACACAAATCCTTAGTCTGGGTTTTAATTTCCCAGATATGGTGTCTGCTGTGTGTCGAGACAGACGATGATGGTGCACCCAAGGGCGAGCCAGCGCGCTACCTAGATAGCTATACCTCTTGTTTTACCGCAGGAAGTAACACAAAAGAACAGTAGGAATGTTTATTATGAACACCTCCAATCCCCGAGGACCTGCGGGCTGACCTGATTATCGCCTGCCTGCAATTCCACAGTCGGGCAAGGTGCTGCTACTCCTGGAGGTGTGTGTGTGCTCCATCACTGATAGGTATCATTAAGCATCATTACAAGCTGGAAGATGTCTCAAGCTGCTTTTTTTTTTTTTTTGTGTGCAACGCCGTCTCTGTCAGACGCATTCTAGGAAGATCACTAACAGCGCAGCCCTAAAGACATATTTAAACAAGCGGCATATACACTGAAAGCAAAGAAGAGGGTATTCATCAGTCAAGTTTGTTTTGTTATTGTATGCATTCTTTTGGCATGAGCTCTGACTGTGGCCTTTGTAAAAAAAAAAGAGGAAATCAAATAACAGGGCCAACGAGAGCAGTGCTACAAGCCCCTGCAGCATATACAAACAAAAATAAACCCGCGCTTCTCTATATCTAACAATAGGACAATGACTTTACTTCAAGGCTATGCTAAGTTGGAGCCATCATTTACAGGTTTTCTGCATATTGACGAGGCATCTTCTCATTAATTTCCCCCAGACAATTATTTACAAGTGTGGCTGAAAAATAAGTATATTCCAATTTGAAAAACTGTGTTTAGTTTTGATTTGACTTTAGTTTGGTACTATCCAGAGTCTTCTATTTCTGCTTAAATTGATTGATTCATAACTTTAGTTGTCAGTTGTCAAAAAGCATACCCAAATATTGAACAGTTATTGCATATCACCTGTTATTTCTAATATTGTGCAGGCCTATTTGCAAGTTATTAACTCATTGCCAGGATGTCTCAAAGGTGACTGGTTATGATAAGCTGTTAAATGTGGACTTGATGGGTAAAAGGCAAAGCTTAACTGGTTCAGCATCTTTAAGAGTAGTGAGTAGCTCCCTGACCTACACACAGTAAGAGAGAGATGTGCACATTGAAACATCTCTATCCATCATTGGACACAACACATCCTTGAGAAGATCCAAGGAGAGGGCAGTGAGAGGAGGCCAAAGCATAGCTGGGTGCTGCCATCTTCTGGCCAGGCACCACACAGAAAGGGCATAAGGGGAACTTTTTACTCAACAAATACAGTTCTGAGGTTTCATACTGAGAGCATATAACATCATCATTTATAGACAGGTTGCATTAAGAAATTGCATTTTTTTCAAATTCAAGACACATTCAAAAGCTGTAATCACAGAATAATGGGGCGTTGTACACAACTTCAATGCTACAGTAAGTTGGTTGTTTAGAGTAATAGATATATGTCCTGTGGTGGTTGTACAGTACTAAGGGCAGTTGTAAAATACACTGGCTGCCCCCCTTCCCGGCTGAACATGTCAAGTTAATACGCGGTGACGCCTGGTGAGTTATTGCACTGAGTACCAGGCCGCTGGTTCTGCTCACAGGCCTGGTTTGATCTTTTATTTACACTCCTTTTTGCTCAGGATTTCAGGACAATTTTTCCAGCTTTTTATAGTCAACAAACTACAAAGAGAGGGCCCCGTCTCTGGAAGGCATGTTGAAAAGAGAAAAAGACCGCTGCTTTCGCTCCTTGCTTCAAAAACAAAAAAGTACATGAGTTGAGCCACTTTGGACACCGTGTCTGCCTCGTCAGGAGGATGATGTGGACGTGACAGCAGGAGGAGAGACAGCTCACTAAAGGAATGAAGCTGAGAAACATATAAAGACAGGCACACCATTACAGTCATGGTGGAGGACAAACTGTTTTGACTGAAGTACCATTGCATATTCACTCAAGTGGCTGTCTGCATCAGAGAAGAGAGCCACTACATAAAACTATTATTCCACCATTAGTTTTCTGCAGGTCACGATTGTGGCATAATGCAATAGCATTCATCTATTTCATTCATTTTAGTTCTTAGAGGCCGACACACAATTTAATTACCCATCCTCCTCTTTTGCTGTTGGAGCGGCAGCCAGCGCCTCGCCCCCCTCCCAGAGCTCACTCACTTCTCGTAAAGGATCGAGGGTGCCGAAACAATGATGGATAGAGTCTGAAAAGTGCATTATTTCTGATGCATTTTTGATTATTTCTACCCTATCCCTTTTTCAGGTAATGCAATAAGCCTGATACGCCCTGAGTTCTGTCAGAGACATGGATATTGCAACAGCTCAGGCTTCGCTTTCCATCGGCAGAAAGTCATTGTTTCTGAAACAAGGACTTCTCTGTTTTTTATAGCTCTTTTACTCTTTTTCTCTCTTTTTTTCATTTTTGTCTCCGACTGTCTTTTTTCCACAGTCTTTGTGATTTTGTCGGTCTATCTGTCTCCAGCTCGGAGACATTCTCATTTGGACCGGTGCCTCGGATGCCCCAATAGACTGCCACAATAGTTCCTCATCGAAACAATTTCAAGGACCTCTTCAAAGTGAATGAATCAATAGTGCTCATATGTGGGGTTAAAGCCGGGGTTATGCCGCTGATATTGTTCAACTCCTGACGTTCCCTGAGCCTGAACATGTAGCAAAGACTGTAACCTTCTTTTGTGGTTAATGTAATCCATTCCCTAAATAGAGAATATCAATCTGTACAAATACACCCCCACTCTGAACTAAACAAATAAATATATACTTGACCAGCACAAAGCTTTAGGCTATAGCTCTGTCTAAAACAAAATCAAACAATGCAAATGTTTGTGATGTTTGAAATGTAGGTGCTCTGAGCTAGCATTGATTCCTAATCCTCAGAGCTATTTTAATCCAAACCAATTGTAAATACACGTCTTTGGCAGAAATATGTTGATACAGCTCATAAAGTAATTGACATGTGATAATTTTATGTATTTATATATTCTTTATTGTAGCCGCCTCTTTATATTACAGGCCATTTATTTGCTTGGCTCCATAATACCCCTTTAATGCAAATAATGCATTTAAATAAATCAAAACATAACCTTTAACACTCTCCATGTTTGTCTTCTCATTAACTGTATAATAGCAGATAACACAAGAATGTACTCAAGTTTAATTATTCCTACATTTTTTATAGAAAAGCGACTGAATGGGGGAGGCCTCTGGATCGACCTGTGTGGGATTGTGTTCCAGCACTTTTAATAGCTACTGAAAGTAACACTGGAATATTCAAGTACTGCATTCATCTGTCTGCATATGTATCTCAAGAAGATCATCTTTTATCATGGAAAAAATGGCATAATTATATTTGTAACCTCAAACATTATTGTCAAGACTGTGTTATTATTTAATTATGAATTATTTTACATTAAAGTGTAGTGATTAGTTTGAATTAAGATGCACATTGAAAGTTTGTATTGCCCTTTTAAGGCTAAAATGTAAAACTCATCTTCCACAACCACTGGATACAGATTGCATTTATACAGCTAATAGGGTTGGGCAAAATGATTCAAATGTTTACATGAAATTGAAAAATACAGCATTATTTCATTTATGTGTGTTCAGTGGGAACACTTTGAAACATGTGTGAATGCTTTTGGGTTTATGCGGTAAAAACAAACTATATATGCCACTAAAAAGGGGCCTTGTTGTTTACTGAATACAGCACATGTAGGCACTTGGCAGCACTGAGCGACTCTCATTTTATGATTGCAAGTCCTGCACCTCACTAACCTCTTTTTGTGCTCCAATGTTTCAGACGCACTTTTCTTTGATTCAGGCAGCAGCTCTACACATGCACCGATCCAGCACTCGGGCAGACGCACAGGTGAAGCCGTCCAGGTGAGCTTGGCAGCAGAACGCAGGCAAATGTACGATGTGAGACTTCGCTGCCTTGGCATAGAAACACAAAGAAACACAATGAGATACAGTTACGGCAGTAGGTACAGTAAAGACTGGATATGCTCCAATAAGCGTTTGCCCAGGCTCATTTTACATAAATACATATAATACATAATACATTTGTATTCAGTACTTTATCATGGCACATGCAATCACTGGCGATTGAGCCCAAATACAGTAGCCAATGCAAAAGAATCATTTTGATCCAATATTTTGAGTTGAACTGCAAAACTGGGCATAACCGAAATGAGTTTTCTCCGCAGGGTGGTCGGGCACTCCCTTAGAGATAGGGTGAGAAGCTTGGTCACACGGGAGGAGCTCAGAGTAGAGCCGCTACGCCTTTACATTGAGAGGAGCCAGCTGAGGTGGCTCGGGCATCTGTTTCGGATGCACCCTGAACGCCTCCCTCGGCATGTCCCAGTGAAGACCTAGGACACGCTGGAGGGACTATATCTGTCAGCTGGCCTGGGAACACCTTGGAGTCCATCCGGAAGAGCTGAAGGATGTGTCTGGGGAGAGGGAAGTCTGCGCATCTCTACTTAGACTGCTGCCTCCGCGACACGGCCCCGGATAAGCAGAAGAAGATGGTATTAATATTAGTATTATTAAGTATTATAGGTTATAGTAACAAAACCTGGCAGTTAACTAACTAACTTACGAACTAACCAACCAACTAACTAGTTGTGTAGGAACTATAATCTTCTACCAGTGTATAGAAGGCCTCCCCTCTGCTGTTTTACCTCAAAGATACACACATATACTCAGAGTAGGCTCTTGACAGGCCCAAGGTCTCTTGACATAGCCTTTTGCAGTGACATTTCATCAGAGGTTGAGCATAGCGTCCCTCCCTGTTCCCCGTTGGTGTGATTGGCTTTGTGCTTTGCTGTCGTAGTGATGGCGGTGAAGATTGATCACGCTGAGGTAGGTGTGAGTGTGAGGGGTCTTTTAAAGAAGGGACAGTGTGGAAAGGTCAGCCTCTGAGGTGAAGACTGTGATATTGACTCTGCAAAGGTTCACTCTGATGAGACTCAAACACCTGAGATCCCACTGCATCACAGAGTCACAACGAGGGGCACTGTAACACTTACAAAACTGCAAACAAACTCAGTTTTATTAACAAAATGAATAGTTCACTAGAGTTTTCATATTTAATTTTAAATTTTTTGCTACGGGTACCAGTCTTGATGCAGCACTGTACAACTGTATTTAAATACTGGCTATACAAATTAACCAGAAATAACTGTCATGACATATCAAGGACAATGATTCTCTACTGATGGGCGGACTCCCTGATCATGATAGTTTTAGATTCCTGTATGGCTCTTTCAGTGTTCTCCATTTTGGTTTCTTTCCCTGCTTTCTCCTTCCCAGACATCTCTCACCACTGGCTGCTGCTGTGTTTTCTCCAGGACATTTCCTATCATTGTGTTTCAGTCCACAGCACCATACTTCTATATGTTTCCTCCTCCGTCTCAGTCTGTGCCCGCGCCCATTCGTCTTGTGGCCACCTGGCAGCATGGTAGGCTTGTCTGATGCCGCTTGCTCTGCCTAGACTCTCAATCTTTCTTTCCCTCTCCCACTCTGGCACGCTCGGGGCAAACCTGCCTGACTAATTAAAGGAAAACAAACTCAGAGCTTTCCAGCCGCTTGCTGCAAAACACTGCTTATTAAGGAGGGAAAGTCAGACTTCATGATTCATTAAGAAGAGGAAGTGTGAGCAGACTGGACAGATGAGTGGGACTGGAGAGCAGAAAGTGAAGGAGGGGGCAAATACGGGTTGCTATGTTAAGTGTGGCACATTGAATCTACAGTGTTATAATTCACTCATGTTATAGTAATTGATATGGTACGTTTATTTTATGAATGTGTTTGTTTATGCAATACATCTCTGCCATGTGTTTACTAGAATATGTGAGGAGGTAGTCAGTAGAAAAAAGTATTAATTAAAGCTGCACTAACTGAACTATTTTCCTTGTATTTTGGCAAAGATAATTATTTAGTGATTAGTTCAGCAAGTCATCTGAGAAAGAAACTGATTTTGAGGTCACCTGTGGGCTGTGGTATAAGAGTTTTTGTTTTACAGCGAGGGAAGGAACCAATCACACACCTCCACAGGACAGGAGCGCTCTGATTGGTCAATACATCCATTATTTATTCAGAACTAGAATCCACCAGGAACACTGTGAGAGAGCTGATGTTTTATCTCAAAATTCACGGCTCATTTACAACTATTTTAACAAATAAAAGTCAACTCCAGATCTCCGTTATGTTATTCTCCTACTTCCTGGCTTGTGTATGTACTTCCTGGTTTGTGTGAGACCGTGATAGAAGGTTGTGAAGGAGAGGAATCGTTCAAAATCCACTTATGTGCAGGGACAGGTGAGTTATTTTAGCACCATTTGAAGGCCCACATCTTAATGTCTCTCCGTTAAGGTAGATACTAACAAGAAGTCATGATAATAATGAATTCCTGGCTGGCTTTGAATGTAATGATTAAACTCCAACACAGAACATTCAAGTCGGACATTTTGAAAGCATTGCTGTGGCTTGGATTTCAAAAGTGCTTGTAGACACTGTTGGTGGTCAAAAAATACATACACCTAGAACTCCCAGGCCAACTTTCAATAATTTAGATTGCAGTATAATCACAATATATAATAACACAACGATAACTGGCATAGTTCTAAATCTGGTTACTGCCTAGTGTCGATAGGTAGTCAGATTTAGTATATAATTGTGCTTGTGTGAGTTTGGGTCAGTTAGCGTGAGTTGACGTTTACGATGTGTGTTTGAATGTGTCTTTGCACGGCCCTGTGTCTCCTTTCTCTCCTCTACACTAGCTTTGTGATGTTTTCCTTTGCCTCTAATGAGTTCTAAGTGGCCAATACTTTCTTGTGCAGGAAACTCATGTCAAACTAATTAACTTTTAATGAGAGGAAACCGACTGATTAAAGTGTTTTTCTTGGCAAAGCAGATGATTAATTCTGTTGGTTGGAGCAGCAGGGCAGAGAAGTCGGGGCAAAAAAAGGCCTCTGCACCACCCTTTTTTATTCTCACACATGCTTCAGCCTGAACCCCTGCTCAGTGTGTTTGACCAGCTGTTGTAGCGGAGCTTTTTAAATCCACATGTGCTTCCTTCTTCACACAACACACAGAGTGGCATCTCCAGTGCTGTGCAAGACTGCTCTCTAGTGACTGAAATGATTACTGAACATTGGTGGCATAAAAGCTACAGTATACAACTATTTTTATGATCAACCAAAACACAGACAGAAAAATTAGTGATGTGAAAACCTTACATTCTTCCTGGCCAATAAAAAGACTGCAATATTTGGTATATAATGATGTGGACAATAGAAAACAATGAATGAAAGAAAAATAAAATAATTTTCTGTAAATCTGAAAAAAAAAAAAATCTGAAATTTGAGATACTCTTTTAGTACCGAATATATATGAATTTTCTACTCTGTTTATGTACCCCGACTCAATATTTGATTATTTGACATTTTATTTTGTAAATTTTTAATTTGATATTTTTATTGTATTTTTTATATTTTATATTATGTATTTCAATTTGATTTGGAGCACAAAACCAGTTTGGAGTTTGACCACAACTATAATCTAAAATAATTACATAATTTGAACTTTTCCATATCACTGCACCCTAACTTATATAGCTAATAATATTATTATGGGATATAACGGTGGAGAGTAAAATTGACATACAGAAACAGAAGAAAGTCCATAATAGTAAAACCAGTATTTTTCTTCATGTGTGCTCGTGGATGATCAGCAGAGGGTCCATTTGACATGTATTTTCACATCAGAGACAATCTAACGGCCAATAGAGCATATTATAAAGTTCTAACATCTTATTACAGCCGCATTTAGATCCGGTGGGAGCGTTATGCTATTCCCGGGAATCCCGATCGGAGCATTTGAAGTGCCGCTCACAGAGGGCCTCAGAACCTGAAAATGTGTCTGTTTCATTGCTCAATTACAGTCGGGGTTTGAAGTTCTGATGTTATACCTTTATCCATCACAATATGGCTCAAGTTTGTTAAAGTATATGGAAAAAAAAGGAGAGCCAACGAGTCCAAAAGCAAAACGAAAGAGAGACAAGCCCGGCAGCTGGTGTTATTTCAAAGCCTTACCCGAGCCCTTAAAGATGAAATCTATTTTGTTTCAAGTTGGGCGCCCGGTTCAACCGACGATGGGCTCTGGGGTGAATCGGGAAAGAGAGGGAGAAATGTGTTTGATTTGTCAGAAGTTTTTTTAATTTAATCTACAGCTGTCAGGATGCGGAGGATCTAGACCTCATCACTGGCTTTTATCTACTTGATTTCACCCCAGGCTCCAGACACTGTTCTCCCTTACACACACGCAGACACACCCAAAACAGGGGTACTGAGAGAGGGATGAGAGCCGACAAACACTGATCAGTAATCAAAGAGCCCAAGAAATGTTAAAATAAGAAATAAAAAAGCCTATACTGCTTAATGTGTCTCATAAATGTAACGTGATTACTGTAATTATAGAATTAAAAAGACTTCAGGAGCCTGTTTCAAATGCTGTTCATCCCATTCAGCTTACCCTGACCAATATTAATCAGTCGTTTCAGAGATTAGATGAGACGGTGTTGTTCCTCTAGCAAAAATAAGTGAAAAGCTACTTCTACTAAGACATTTCATTTGCAGTTTCATTCCTGAATTGGTTCTGTTTGACCTTCAAATATAGGTGTGGACCACTATTTAGTCCTGGGTTAGTCCTGATTGGTTTAGTTTTGGCTTGGACCTGGTTTAGTCACTCAGCAAATGCCCATAATAACAACTAGAATATTGTAAAGGATGCTTGTTTATTTGAGGAATTAATATGCTGTTTGAACTAAAGCCAGCTATTGTGTTAACAAAGATTTTTGATACACAAGTCAGACAGATTTTAGCATTACTTAGCTCTCTGATTGTTTGAAAATACCTGCTGCTTTTGAGAATTTACAAAATGATTTGTCTTCTACCATTAGACACCAATATCATTTAGAAATTCAATTTAAATTTCCTTCACCTTTTTAGTATTGCTGCTTCCCCCTGGTATTCAAGCATGTGTCTGTGGTTGTATATCAGCCTCAGCTATCCGGGCTGGACCTCTCATTTCCCATACACTTATTGAATCATTCTAAAGCTCTCCGAAGGGTAGTATCCCAGAGTTTCATGCATCTCACGTGGTCATGTAGTCGCAGTGGGACCCCAGCGCAGATGGATGCTCTTTGTAGGACTGTGAAAGAGGAAATGAAAATTAGACACTGGATCCTGCAGCTCTCTGTCCATGTTACAATTCATTCCTCTGTCTTCTACATTATTGTACATTGGGGAAGCTGTGGACACAAGAGAGCTCTTACTATTACATTCAAGAGAGATTGTGTGCCAGAAGTTGCACATCTGTGGCATTTTTTTAATCTTTCAACAGAGGTGAAACTTTTACATCATTGTCACTTTATTAGTCATCCAATTCCATTAAAGAAAGGTGTGTTGCTGCTATTGTTATCCATGGAAAAATGCAAGGTGGGTAGTAGAGTTACATTTACTCAGTTACATTTACTCAGTTACATTTACTCAGTTACATTTACTCAGTTACATTTACTCAGCTACATTTACTCAGCTACATTTACTCAGTTACATTTACTCAGTTACATTT
>JAVQKC010056638.1:0-12676 GCA_036025475.1 Philypnodon macrostomus
TTACGACCACAGCAAAACACAACTCATCTGTGGGAATATATATATATATATATATATATATATATATATATATATATATATATATATAGTATGTATGTATTTGTGTGTATATATATATATGTGTGTATATGCGGGTTTTTTTTACAGTCACAAAATCAAGTAGACAACAAAATGAATTGCACTGTCTAATTGCACATTATGACAATGAAGCTTTGTGGTTAGTGTGATATGTTTGAACAAACAAACTCTAACTTGCGCAATTTGAGCCTGAGAAAGTCCGGGTTACTTAAACAGACCTGTGTCCTTGCGAACAGCAGGAGCAGTGTTGACACTGAGGTGTAGTTATTTGTGAGCAGAAGGAATGAGTGCTTAGGGACATGCAACTGTTGCACTCCTGTGACAATGACATGGCAACATCACAAAACCTGCTGAAGTGCACTAAAGGAAAAATAGTTTGTTGAGAGACCACATTAGAAGTCCCAGTTTGGCCCAGGTTCTGTTGATAGTACCAACCTATGGACATATGTTGTGTGTGAATTGGAGTGTACCTCTGGGCATATTTTGGCTGTTGACCACTATGACATAGACTTGCTTACTTTATTAAACTTGGCCCACGGTGTCATCCCCGACAGCAAGGTGTATATCGGCAAAACAGCCCCATATGTTTGCCCCAATTGCTATGGCACAAACGGGTTCCTTAATCGGACATTGCGTGATTTCTAGGGGTTTTTATTTTGTCAACGAGCAATTAAGAGGCCCTTCCCCCAAACATGAGAAGGATCAATTTGACTTTTTTGATTTGAAGAATGTTTTTGCCAAATTCCCTAAAACTACACTTCTTTCAGTCTATTGGGGGCGCTATTGAGGTAACTGCCATCATATTAGTTAGATGTGTTCAGAGGCGGGGGTAATTGGGTGTTTCATGTTTTCTCCACGATATTTTAAAATAGCTCTCTCTGCCGCAATGTAGTTTGTCCAAGTGATGTTGCTGTAGATTAGCCATGATGAAGAGGCTAGCTGTAGATGTAAAATAAATTCTAAATACTTATTTATATTTAATAGGTAAAATCACTATCTGAAGAATGTGTTAATGATATTAAATCCTCTTACAACCGTAATAGTTGTCATATTATTATATTTCCATCACCAGCATACCCCCAAATGGCTAATGGTTAACGGCTAACTTCTGCGGGATCCGTCCTGGAAACTGGATTTGTGCTTCATATCTTTAAAGCTAAGTTAATACAAATAAAGTAGTTGTGGCTAAATAATAATAGTTTTAAAATATTTTTGTATTTATTTTTGCGCTAATCTAGGGAATCCTACATCATGTTAATGTACAGTAACGTAGCAGTAGCTTTAGGTGGATTTCATTAAGTTTACAGAAGAATGGGCAGGATAACGGACACAAAACCAGGTAGATTTAAAACAGTATTCTTCAAATATAGCCACTGGCCACTTTCTTTACCATTATTGTCCCGTAAGTCAGCTGGTTTGCTTTTTATCATGTTGCTACCACTGCAGGCTGTGTTTATCGTTTCCATGGTAACAAGCCATACATTAAATAGATTCAAAACTGAGCCTAAAACGCGTGCATTAATTTATTATTTGTCAGTTATCCACCAGACAAACATAACTTTTACTAATCTGTAAATTAGACCTGTCATAAAGAGTTGGATTAGCCAAGTTTATTTGTAAAGCACAATTCATACACAGGGCAGTTCAAAGTGCTTTACAGAGATAAGACTTAAAAATACAATTAATTACAGCAAACTACAATCCTGTTTGCTTTAAAGATATATTCAGATTAACTACAAGATACTTGTAGAGAGTAGTAGTAGCTAGAGTGACTTACTAATATTTAGCGTAAAATTACACAGAAATCACACAGTTGGTAGGTGTATGGGGCCAATATTTAATTATATTTCGGTAGTATACACCTTGCTGTCTGGTATGACAGCGTGGGCTTAGTTATTACTATGAGCATAACAAAATGTTAATAGCCACATGGTGCTATCTGAGCCTCTTACCTCACCTCCGCTCACATGATCTCACTATTGCCTGTGATCACCACAATGCAACACTTGCTTTTGGTGTTCAACTTAAACGATACAAATCACAGTCAAGGTCTCAGGGTCAATTCGGGTTTCAAAGGTATGCCTTGTGACTTCTTGTGGGTCTAATTTACCAATATTTTTGTCTCTTTATAAAATTAACATTTACCACCATTTTGCACCTCAACAAAATTGAGTTTTACACTAATGGCCTAAAGTCAAAGTCAACACTATATGCTATAGAGGCCATTCTCTCATCTAGGTCTGTGTAGGAATATCAATTAGGCCTCAGTATAATGACAGTTAATTCAACCCCATCAATAGCTTGATCCCCCACTCTGCCTCAGTTCTGTAGGTTGCAACACAGTCCATCCCTTCCCCCTCCTTGTTTTGCTGCACACTCACCAGAGCTTTCTCCATTGGCTAGGTGCATAGTTGTCCTTACATGAAGGGCAGGCCGGGTTAGCTGCAGTGTAAAACATAATAAAGCTTGGGGTTTCTAGAAGTATGTGAATGCCCCTGTCCACTCGTGAGCCATTGTTGTAGTTTTTAAATTGTTCTCTGTGTATGTTACCAGTTAAGTTTAGTTCCTCTTGTGCCGTCCGCCTGTCACAGACACATTTCCGAGCTGAAGCCAGGGATTCAGTCTGCTGCTGGTCGGAAACTCAACCAGAGCTTAAAATAACCTTCAGTTTCGTTTAACCCTTAAGGGTCAGTGCGACTGCTAATGGGATACAGGACTGACGAGCCAACTGCTCCAGAATGACATCTCTTCACTTCACCCTGTTCTGTTTGTGATGTTTTCTGGCTTAAATAAGCCTTTTGCTCCATTCTCCATCCTTGTTAACCCCGAAATATTTACAACCCTGACAGATTAAATAAATATTTACTTAGTTCAGATTTGTAAATGACACAACAAAATGACAAAAGAATATTTTTGCATTGTAGTGTTTCTGGCAGAATTGTTGTCTGTTAAGGTGGTCATTTATACACAGAAATTGATGCAAAAAATGCCACAAAAGTTAATTTAACAAAAACACTGCATTATGAAACCATTAGAAATAGGTTTGAGGGAAATAAATTAAATGCTTATTATTTCATGTAGATTTTTTAAATAGTAGTCAAAGTCAAATCTGCCTATAGCCAATGTGGCTGCCTCAGCTACCAAGTGTTGGGGGAAACAAAGCTTTTTCTATTGTATTTTATATGAAGATGAAATGGCCTGGTACACTGTCTCGTGGCTCCTCTTCTTTTGTATGCATCCTTGTTGTTGCCATTACACTGGTTTTCAACAGGATGAGGAACTTTGGCTTGGTTACCCCTTAGACCTGGACAGCCATTGTCATTCAGAGATTGTACACCAGTGATGATTCAGTTTTCTTTTAGCATTTCTTTACCACTTTGACTGTGTTTTGTGTTGGCCAGGGCCAGGGTATAAATACTTTAGCTGCATAGTTGAGATAGTGAAAATGTCAATGAAAATGATTACGGTTACTGCAATGTTTTTTTTCTTCGCCTGTTTAATCATTTAAAAGACCCTTTGATTTGAGAGAAGACCATGTGATGTTTTTCTGGTAACAAGTTTGAATGATTGTTCCAGAGATTACTAGATAGACTAATTATTTTCTGGATCACAGTTTGTTGATGTGTATTTATTGTGTACTTGTATCATGTGATATTCCTTAACAGTTTTTTTTCAGTATCGAGAGCAAACATGAAGTAACCATCCTCAGCGGACTCAATGAATTTGTAGTGAAGTTTTTCGGACCACAAGGAAGTAAGTATTTTTATTAGAAGGATGGGTAAAATGACCAAAAAAAATGCTGCTAAACCAACAAAATTTGAAAGTGGATATAGTATTAAAAATACAGTTTACAGTATCACTGTAAATTAAAAAATACCTAGTAAAATCATATTAATTGAAAGTCTGAATATTTTTTTAAGCTTTCAAAATGTCAACAAGGAATACAAATATATGTTTACTTTCAACTCCTCATAAGTCATCGTCACATGTACAGCTGAACTCTGAGCAGGGGTTTAGGGACAGTCTGTTGTCCTGAGGGTAAACCACAAAGGAATCTCAGTCATTCTCGTGTTAGAGGGATATCATCACAGCAGCAGCTAAAATGTAAAACATTCAAAACCAGGCCTAAGGCACACTGTGTAAAATGGAGCAGAGCCAGGCTTCAGGGGAGTCTGTATCTGCAGTGCCTCATGTAGGAAATATAGCCATCCAGCATCTGTCTCGATATACACAGTGGCATTGCACAGTGGTATTGGCACAAATGGATTGACAAAATCTAAAAACTAAAAAAGACAATGTAAACTAAAACTAAACCAGGATTATGAAGGTCTAATTGAATTGTAAAAAACTAGGACTAAGCAGTGTTGGACACATCAAATTCAAGCATCAAAATTCATTAAATCAAGTCATGGACTGCAAAACACTGACTGTTGTAATTGAAACTAAAATATAGGTTTAATGATCATATTCTGTCTCTATCAAGGACTCATGATATTCTTCAGTACAATGAAAGTACTTGGTTTTGTGTCTTGTCTTGAACAGCGCCGTACGAGGGGGGCGTGTGGAAGGTGCGAGTAGATCTTCCCGATAAATACCCCTTTAAATCACCGTCTATAGGTAAGAGCTGTGACTGTTTAGGATTTTGGTCAAATGTTTGTCGAATTATGAACTATTTTTGCCTCTGCTCTGTTTTTAGGATTCATGAACAAGATTTTTCATCCCAACATTGATGAAGCGTAAGTGAAATATATCCCATAATCAGTCCATTGTACCCTATAATGTATAAAGGTGGTTCTATATAAGTTGGATGGACCAAGCTTTTGATGTTGCTATGAAGTGACTCAATATTCAAGTCCGTTGGATCAGTAATCCATTAAAATGTGTTCAAGCATTGTTTGTTATGGTCTGTATTGCTGCTGCTGTTATGTGTGTTATTTTCTTTGTTGACGACATGACCCTCATTATCGTTGTCTTCATGTTTCCGTAGGTCAGGGACAGTTTGCTTAGATGTGATCAACCAGACATGGACAGCTCTCTATGGTGAGTTGCTTGTGCATATGTGTGTGTGTTTTAAGTTTCCTTCCTGCCTCTGTGTGTTTATGTGCGAAGTACTTGACACAGCACCATCAGCACCTACAGGAGGTCACTGGGCCTCTTGGTGGTGGTAGTAGGAGTGGGCGCATTACTTAGACACTGGTGCACGTACAATTGACCCTAATCTACTTAGAGAGGGGACAAGTGCCCACTAATGAGGTAATACCCTCATCGGCAAGGTTAGAAAACATTCACCTTCTGCAGAGATGATTTACTGTCAGCTGAACGGGACACAGCAGTTTCTATCACTGTTCCAGCTCTCCCCGCTCCTCTCCAGTGCCCTTTTCAACGTGCACATTCACATTAATTCCTCATTACAGACACTTCATTGGGTTGAGATGGTTGTTAGGCAGTTTAAATCTGATTACAGCCATAGTTGCAATTTCCCTTCATACAGCATTATCCCGTACAATGCTCAAATATGATCAAATTGAATAATGCTATATTGCATTGAACAATACATTACTAAACTTACTAAGAGTCTTATTACATCTAATTTGATTTTGCAGTATAAGATTGGTATTGCAGCACTGGCATTGCTTTAGCTGTTTTTTATACCAGTCACTTTAATATCATTTGCAGCCCTTGAATGAATTGACTCAATAGTGACACCTAGAAGAGGAGAGCAGAATTACACCTGTCCTTTAAAAATAAAGCTGCCTTTTTGAAGCCTGCTACAAACGAGTGAAGAGATGGGTGTTGTGGATTATACTTTTGTAAATTGGGCTTGACTGTTCCATTCTGCTGTACATTTATATATCTTCGTAAAAGTAAGCAAACGTATAGATGATCTGTATTTGCCTCTCTCTTTTCCAGATCTGACTAACATCTTTGAGTCGTTCTTGCCCCAACTGCTGGCTTACCCAAACCCCATTGACCCTCTGAATGGAGACGCAGCAGCCATGTACCTTCACCGGCCAGAGGAGTACAAGCAGAAAATCAAAGGTGCATATACAAACTCCATAGACTATTAAATACGTCAACACTGTATCTACCAATTGCATGAATACATTATTAGCATAATATTATTGTATTGGTAAACTTCTGTACAAAGAAATGGGCTCGGTCATGAGGTGTGGTTTATAATGTTATTCTCAGTAAAGCAGTATGAGTAACTGCAAATGCATGGAAATCCAGATCAGTGTTTCTCAGAACTATGATTTTACTTAATGTGAAATGTTTGTTTGAATATAAAATAGCCTACATAAGGACTACCCAGGTCCAAATCAGGTCTAAATCAGGTCTAAATCAGGGCTAAACCAGGTCTAAACCAGGACTAAATCAGGGCTAAACCAGGTCTAAACCAGGACTAATTTACAGCTAACACGGGCCACAAATTTAGATCACTATTTTACCAATCTAATTAATTGTGCTTATCTTTTGAAAAATCCCTAAAACTTGAGTACTGCTAAAAGATGTCTTGATCTATCAGTATTACCCAGACAACATTGTTTAAGACCACTAGCCCTATAGTATATCAAATGTACAAAATTATATTGTTGTTGGGCAAGGTAATATACAGCTTTCTACCAAATCCCTGCCTTTTATTGTTGTAAAATATTAATGGGCTATATAGCTTGCTCTAAATTGTCTGTAGCTGTATTGCTTTCTCTCCTGTTTTACCTGAACCTGTGTCTCTCACTCTCCACCTCCTCAGAGTACATCCAGAAATATGCAACAGAGGAGGCTCTAAAGGAGCAGGAGGAGGGAGCAGGCGACTCGTCATCCGAAAGCTCCATGTCGGATTTCTCAGAAGACGAAGCCCAGGACATGGAGTTGTAGTGATCGGAGGCACCCCCCCATCCCGCCTCCACCCTCTAATCCCCCACAGAGACTATATTTGATTTCCTTCCTAACCATGAGAAAAGCAGACTTATAATATTCATATTTAAACAAGTTGATTTTTTTATTATTATTATTATTATTATTATTATTATTACTAAACAAGGATTTTTATGGATATCTAGCCTTTGGTGTGTTTGCGAGACACCCCTTTCCCCCTGTTCTGTTTTTCTTCTGCACAGATGTTGCGATTGCTTTTCACAATCTCTGCAGTTTTAAGGAGTGTCATGTAGTGTTAGCCAGAGAAGCGCCCAGTCACCATCTCATTTCATTACATATATGGCAGATTTTAAAATATTAAAATGTCCAACTTTGACCTGAAACCTAGAGTCCTCTATCTCTTCCTCGTATAGCCTTCGGTTCTGGCCATTTTTGCACAGCCCTTTCATATCATCCGACAGACAACATTTCATCAGTCCATGCTGTATTTTCAGTTCACACTATTTGGCTGTTACTCATCATTTGTTACACTTTGTTTACATGTTTTTAACACAGTGCAGTGCAAACAAATAACATTCACAGTGTCAAGTAATGTGTGTGGTGGCTCTTGGTATGTGGAACTATGTGTATTGTAAATATTGAGTCATTGTTGTGTGCTATGAGAACAAAGCCTTTTTAAGATGGTGATAATCTGAAAAAGACCAGAGCTACCTTTAGGCCCAGACAGTAGGATATACCACAAACCATCTTTTCTGTTGGCTTTTCTCTCACAGCACATCATCTGTCCCCAAGTATGCTGGTTCAGACCTGGTTTCCACAGTAAACCCTCTGCCTCTTAGTATGCAATGATTCAGATATTGTGTTTTATGCCCAGTGCCCCTTTTCATTTATTCGGGCTAGGGACTGGCTCTAAGAATACACTGGCTCTGTGGTTGTATTCTACATAAAATACTATATAGTATGCAATAAGCATAAAAGTAATGCATTGATTAAAATGCAATTGAACTATCCCTGTGAATGTCAGGAAACTTAATGTAAACTCAATGGCAAAAGGGTTGCAGTACCAGAACAATGGTTTAGGGGTGACTCTTTTCCATTCAATGGTGTTTTCTACTATTTTTGGCACATATGGATGTGTGTGGACATCATGCCTGCCTTGTACAGCGATGAAAAGAAAGCCTCAAATGTTGAAAGCGGATGCCTAGATATTTTGCCTGGCTAGTGACAGACTACCTAGACACCCTTGAAATGTATTTATTTAGATTGTAGTTCAAAATAATAGTGTTGTGTTGGCATTCAGGGCTGTGTCATATAGGAACCTCTTCCCCTCTTCTGTGCCTCATCACTTATAAAAAGTGACCATTTTATCTCAAAACAACATCATGGTGAAAACTGAAGACAAAAGCACATACTCCACATGGGTATAATTTCAGTAGATTAGGCGCATTACCCAGGTTCACATACTTAGGTTAGGTTATAGGTCATTCATTCAGGTGTGACATACAGTTTGCTAAATCATGCTAAAGATGTGGTTGGGATAGCTAGTTTCTCGGGGTGGTGACTTGAACATCATATGGTATATGGCTGTATTACTCATAGAGTAGAGGTAGTTTGATAAATGTATTGGATAAAGCATTCATGACTCATAGAAGATAGTGTGTGGTGTGTGTGTGTGGTACAACATAAGAGACTTCACTGACTGAGTGTGAGCATTTCAAACTTTAGGAACTTTAGACTTTCTAGAGACTGGTTCCGCCCCTGCAGCAGATTGGATGATCTCCAAAAGCATAATTATTATTATTGTAAATTTACATGATTTTGAGTTGTTTTCCTTGTTTAGATTTTTTTGGACTGATCATCTTCTCACCCTTGATACTTGATACACAATTTGACACTTATATACTTTTTCTTTATCCTGTGACAAGCTCCCTTAAGTTTTTTTATCCTAATCCTGTACGCCAGTTTTTGATTCAATAGAGATATTAACCTGAGACAAACTTGAAACAAGTAATTGGTCAAATGATTTAGCTTTACATTTGCAGTATTGTACCTGAGTGCTATAATGACACTATCACCTAAACCTCCCCACTTTAAAATATAGAGAACTAGAAATATATTTTTGTCTTTTGGAAGCCTAAATGTTGACTCAAATGATATGTTTGGTTTTAGCATCATGTATCTACGTGGACATACAAATTGGAGTTAGCTTCTGCTGTGGCCTGGTGTTGCTATTGAAACATAACACAACTGGTCCAAAAAATGTTTCCTTGTGGTTCAGGTCAAATCCCATTTCCGTTGAGAACAAACCTTTTTTGCAACTTAAATTAGGCTTCTGAGTTATTGAATTATCATAGAAAACACACTTTATTTGTATATAATAATTATCTTTGTGCGCTCTGTGACCACAGGCTGTAAATAAACCATTTAAAGGGCTCATATTAAGCTAACTTCAATTATAATGTCAAAAAACATACCTGAAATTGTATTTTGTTTTCATCTGATCTGGGCTTTAGTTATCGTGTAACATATAAAATATTCATCTAGAAATAAAGACTGAAAAACTGCATAATATGAACCCTTTAAAACTCTACCTGACTGACATATGTTGGGCCCTCACACTTACTGCAGAGATATTGTTCATTTAAAGCCATAATGCGCACACTCCCCACAACACACAACATTGGATGTAGTAAAAGTGACGGCCTTTAGCTTACTCCATAAACAGGATATCCAGCCTACTCTTCTTTGTATCACAGCACAAAGCCTGTCACCTCCATCTGTTCACTATCTTGTGCACTTGCATGCTTCTGGTGCGAGGTTGGCTTGGTGCACACTTCCATTTCTGTCTGGTCCCACACAGCATGGACAATATGGCAGATTTTGTAATAGAATAAAATATGTATTTGGTACTTGGTGTGTTATACCTGCAGGTTACAAAGTTATTTTCTTTATCTTTCAAAAAGCCCATCCTTGGTCTTTATTTTTGAATCCACCCTCTACTATTGCCCTCCTGTTGTTTTTTCTTTGCATTGTGAAGTGGGCATGCTTGTCAGAACAGACACATGCTCTCTATTAATAGGCTTATAACCTCATAAATAGTTGTGTATAAAATAAACTGTTATAACGTCTTTTTTAATAAAATATTCAATGTGTATAAATGCTCCCTGTTTTTCATTCAGATGCGTAGTACCACTGCTAGTGCACTAGAATATGATCATACTAAACGCTATCTCCTTGTCCAGACACGTGATGTTTTCATTTAGTCAAAATGACTGAATATTAACCTGAACACTTCCACAAGATGTCGCTAAAGTACCACTGAAATTGCTCAAACAGCCAGTAGGTCTACGCCAATAAATATGGCCCGCTGTTTTTACTATGCAACAGTGAAACATGGGTATAGGGTTAAAAGTATCCGAGCCTCCTCAGACGAGTGAACTGATTCCCAAATTGGGGGTCGAGTTTGCAAAGGGGGTCGCGGACTGGACTTCTATAGTTTCACTGTTCGGCTTGTAGTGTACGCCTTTAGTCTTTTTTGAAATGAAATGCAAGGTTTTGTTTTTTACAGATTTTTTTAAATAGTGATAATTGATTCCATAATTATGGCTCATTGGTTTCGTGTGGTGTAGATAGTTTGTTATTGTTTTATGTCACATATTCTCACATTTTCCAGAGATTACAGTAACACTTTTGATTAATTCAGCCAGATGAGGGCGCTGCTTCAATCATCGTCGTTTATCCTCCTCAGTCCACCCTCAAATAATCACAGCAGAGGAAAATAAATGCTGTGACATAAGGCTGTTTAATCCTCTGCTCTGAAAAATGTATTCAGTCACGCACCAATCTGCTTCCTCTTCCAGCCCTCACTTTGACATCAGTGTTGGATGTAAAATACATCTGCCCTAGATGAAGAATGGCCTTGGTGATACTTTAAGTAGTAAAACAGTATTATAAATGCCAAATAGTTGATGCTGTCTCATCATTTTTAATCTAACTTTCTGTGCATCAAATAGCGACCACAAGCCACAGCATGCCTTTATCAGAGCCCACCATGTGGTTTGTGCAAACACTACATGTGTCACAGGAATCTGCTAAATGCTTAGAATCACATAAGTAAAAAACATATCAAAGAGGACTGTATGAACGACAGCTACAGGGATTTCAACTCCAGTTTTGTCTATGATCATTTTGTTATGATCCACTTTTTTGAGGAACCATTGTTATTATAGCAAAGTATTTTGAAGAACATTTTACTAGTCAGTGTAATGAAAATAAACATTCATTCAGATTTCACTACACCCCTATAAATCAAAGAGGCTTTGCACTACATATCAGTTCATCAAATCTCTCTAAACACTGTGGACTTTACCTCCTCTGCTGTGAGCAGGAGGAGAGTGGAGTCAGCTCTGTCTGTTCACAGTCCTGACCTCCAGAAGTCCAGCAACCCGAGATGCTCAATGAAATATTTAAAGCCTCTGTTTTATCCGCAGTGCGTTGGTCAAGACAAACTGCAGGCCTCCATGACGTAATGCCAAAGCTGCACGCCGTCATTGTGATTGGCTCTCACCAAGCAGAGTGGTCATGTGACCTGTGCCACTGTGGCCTTTTAAGGCATTATGATGCCCTGAGGTTCCACATCAGACTCAAGCTAACTCACAATCAATCACTATTGGCTGTTGTTTTCATATAAAGCTTTTAGTCCTGTTCATCAGCGGCTCCATCAGGTTCTTTATGTTTATATACTGGAGTCAGGAAGGAGTTGGGCTGTTGACTGATACATCTCTCTAATACTGCATGTGATGTCCTGACAGATCTATGGATTAAAATACACTCACTGGCCACTTGAAATATTATTATTATGATTATTATTATTATTATTACTATTACTATTATTATTATGTACACATGTGCACCTGTTCATGAGACTTTCCAAATGCTGAAATTAAAATTAGGCATCAGAATGTAGAATATGAAATATTGTTTGTGCATTTAGTCTAGACTCTATTAGGTTTAGTGTGTACAGGTGTGCATAATAAAGAGACCAGTGACTATGTGATATTATTATCATCGTCGAGCACTTCTAGACCATGTAGATTTGACAGTATTTTTAGTATTAGTTTACTGGATAATTCAGTTTAAAAATAGATTATTGGTTTAAATATAAATACCACACACTTATTCTAAATAACCATATTAAGGGGTTCAGGAGTTCTCAAGCTTTTCAGACCAGGACCCCCAAATTAATGGCAAGATAGACCTGGGACCCCCGTCCCTGGAGAAGTTGAAAAATACAGATGTGCACAGTGCAAAGATAGGCCTGATATAAAATCAAAATAGAATTGAATATATATATATATATTGGGGTTCTGACCCCAGGTTGAGGACCCCTAGACTAGACATAATAATTGTAATTATATATGCTCAAGTAGGGAGCAGTAATCATCTTTCTGATGTGACATTAGTCTACGCCAGTATACAGACTCACTCCTCTGATATGTGCTGTAATCATCTTTCTGATGTCACATTAGTCTACGCCAGTATACAGACTCACTCCTCTGATATGTGCTGTAATCATCTTTCTGATGTCACATTAGTCCACGCCAGTATACAGACTCACTCCTCTAATATGTGCTGTAATCATCTTTCTGATGTCACATTAGTCTACGCCAGTATACAGACTCACTCCTCTGATATGTGCTGTAATCATCTTTCTGATGTCACA
>JAVQKC010056649.1:0-20219 GCA_036025475.1 Philypnodon macrostomus
AGTGCATCAAAACATTAATTTGTGAATTATTTAATTGTCATTAATCGAAGATGTACCAAACTCAATCCAGTTCTGCATCTTCATGATATGTACCTGTGTGCAACAGTTGAAACTGATCCAGCAAAGACTTTTTGAGTTATTGCGTTCACAGTTTTGGCCCATTATTAATTGATTACTTAATATTCATCAAAGAAGTACCCAAATCGATACAGTTTGTTGTCGTCATGGTATGTACCTGTGTGTAAATTTTTAAACTGATTTGTGCAGACAGACGTGATTCCATAATATCGCTGAAATTCTTGTTTCACTATATTATTATGATTTACTGATCAGACTATAGCAGCAAAGCACTCACTCATTGTCAGCTGTGGATCACATTAGGGTCAGTCTAGAGCCAGGAGAAGACAGCAGCCTCTTGTTAGCTGTAATGAGATAAAAACATGCCTTGCTCTTGCTCGGGGATACTTCTTTACATTCAAGACTGAAGCATGGACAT
This sequence comes from Philypnodon macrostomus, assembly GCA_036025475.1. Classification (NCBI taxonomy): domain Eukaryota; kingdom Metazoa; phylum Chordata; class Actinopteri; order Gobiiformes; family Eleotridae; genus Philypnodon; species Philypnodon macrostomus. The sequence continues at coordinate 497 of JAVQKC010056649.1, forward strand.
GTATGTGCCCAATGTCTTGATCTCCTCTTGGTTTAAATAAAAATTTTACCTGGTTTAGTTTTTTTTTTGTCCTGGTCAGGCATGGGACGAAATAGATTTTATTAGTCACGATTACCTTGGCCATAATAATTGCAATTAACAATAATATCACGATAATAAAAAAAACAGTCCTGGTTTGGATAGTATGTATAGTACCTGTAATCGATCTTTAGCTTCAGTTTAACCCTTATTAACTCCACAGGGGTGGTAATGTTTTGTCTAATGCAAAAAAATATGCTTTAATAAACACAGCAATGCTAAAGATAATGCTTTAAAAACAGCAGCACATATGTCAATCAGAACTGTGTTCTCTTTGAGCGAATTACAGCAGATATTTAACCCAATTGTAGCCAAACAGTTGTTCCAACTTTTTCCTTCCTTTTCAACTTCTTGTCAGATTCATTGTTTTATTAGACTGATACTGTTGTCTCTATGGTTCTGATAACCTCTCATTGTATTAAGATGATTTGAATGATTTAAATTGAGGTCATTAATAGAAACAAAGAAAGAGGACTCAGTATTTTGTAATTTTTTTTCTGGAGGAGTGTCTAGTTCCACAGAAGGTTCTATTTAGAACAGGTAAGTGCATATAGGGGGCATTTGCTAGCTTGGCGGAGGTCTGCACTCTCCGGGTGTTTTCTAGTTTAGACCTGGTTTGGAGCTAGATTAGACCTGGTTTTGTCCTTATTTGATGTAGTTCTTTGTGTGAACACGATAACTAAAAAAAACAAATTGCCAGATCAGTTTAAAAAAAATGTTTTGATTTTGGTCCTTCTACAATGAATATTAATTAAATATTTAATTAATTCATTATCTGAACTGTGAACGCAATATCTCAAAAAGTCTTCTTGTTGTGTTACATGCTGAAGTGGATTGAGTTTGGTACTTCTACGATTATTGACAATTAATTAATTAACTATTTAATGCCATGAAGCACTGCAATTGAGCCATTGATCCTGCTGAACATAAACAAAAATGAATTTTGGCACAGTGATCCGGCTAGTTTATATTTAATTTACATAGGCAATTTACAGAGGTAAAAAAAAAAAAAAAGCCTCAATAACGCCCCCATGTTTATGACCTACTTTGGCATAGAGCAATGAAACGTGGTACAGTGATTCTGCACATTGTACTCAACATAAAACCTTATTATGGCCCCACCCTACAACAAACAGGAAGTCAGCCATATTGAATTGAAATTGGGAAGTCAGGTACCGTATCTTCACAAACATCCAAAAATATCAAAAAGTCAAATAGACCCTTCTCATGTTTGTCATATTGCTCCTTAACAATATGAAAACCCTTAGAAATCACACAATGTCTGATTAAGGTGCCCGTTAGTTCTATAGCATTTGGGACAGAAATATGGAGCCAATTCGACGATATACACCTTGCTGTCGGGGATGACAGCATAGGCCTAATTTAGGTTTAGTCCTGGTTGAAATCTAAATTACTCATGGACCCTCCAGTGGACTTGTTTAGACCTTATCTGCTGTAGTGGTTTAGACCACATTTAGACAACATGTATGGCCCTTATTCACTAGCGCTACTTGACTAACCTTTGCTCTGTTTTTCTCAGTTTGGTTTGTTTTCCATGACTGCATGACACTGCTGTGACATCATATATACATGACATAAACAAACACAACGGAGGATCGGGAGGCAATGGTGAAATTTATTCTGGCTTTGTGGCTTTTTATCACTCGATAGTAGACACAGAAAATGCTGCAGATGGCGAGACAAATACTGCTGACATGACATTTTAATATCGGCTCAACTCGCTTGGAACCACGGCCGAAAAGGTACTAAAAATGTACCTGGTGCTGGTAACGGTTGCCTAGTGGAAATGTTGAAAAAGCATGTAGAGTCGAGTCAAGTAGCACTAGTGGAAAAGCGCCATTAGACATGGCTTAGGGTTCATTTAGACCTGGTTTATTCCTGCTTGAGATCTGAATTAGTCACATGTGTGTAAGGCCGCTGCGCTCCAGTGCTACAGTCACAACAAAACTTTAGAAAGCAAAAATGATGTTGTCATTTCATGTGCTACGTGGACTTACATGATTGATGATGATGATGATGAAAACAGCATACACCAGCCCTGTTTGTGCTAAAAAAGTGGCATACACTTTTATAGATGAGACCCCTGGTTTTGTCTCATTTTAGTCCAGGTTAGCTGCTCTATCTGATATACCCCTGTACGTTACCTCTTGGTAGAATGCTGCAGCCCTGACCATCCTAACCTCACCAGCAAACACAATATAAGTCATGAATAGAAGCAGAATGTCAAAACTCATCTGCAATCATTTTTATTCATTTGATTTGGCCCTTAGACTCCTGCATTAGGCACGTCTGCACTGGATGCCAGGGATGTTTGCAAATGAGCTTACTTCTACTACAGGCCTTGACAGATGACATTGGTGCTACTTTGCATTTGTGTGAAAAGCTAAATGTATGTTTGTAAATGATGGTATCTTAGCATGTGTGAATAGAAGAATGAGTGGGGGTGGTACGGGCGCAGTGCCAACCCTGAAGTGACAGCACCCCTCTTTGTTTGAATGACTAATAGACGCAGAATCAGTTGTTACCTTGATGTTGGTGGTAGAATAATAGTGCACTGAATTTCTAAAGCTTGTTTGTCAAAACACTTGCATTGACTGGCAGAAGTGGCAGCAGCAATACCACGCCTATGGATGGTCCAACCACCATCAAATCCACCATGACAATCAGACAAAAAATGGAATGCAATGTCTTGCTGAAGGACACAATGGGAGGAGGTCAAACCACCATCCTCCTGGTTAATAGGCACACGACTGCCTTGCCATGTCAGTGTTTGGGGTGGCAGTGTTTGTCCTACAACCAGAGGGTCGCCGGTTCAAATCCCTGTCTGGGCACATAAGGTTAAGGTTACACTTTATTGTCTCCATTATGTCCTCTGCATTTGACCCATCCCTCAGCGCTGTTGGGGCAACCTGTCAGGAGCAGTGGGCAGTCGCAGTCGCAGTGCCCGGCACCTATCTCCAGATCTTGAGCCAGGGTCTTGGTCATGTACCTAGTTGAAGAATTAACCTAATGTGCAGGTTTTGGGTTAATGGGGGAAACCAGAGTACCCGGAGGAAACCCACCCAGACATAGGGAAAAACATACAAACTCCACACAGACCTGGTACCCAGTCTGGGACTCGAACCCGGGACCTTCTTGCTGTGAGGCAACACTGTTAACCAATGTAGTTGTGTGTTTGATGGTTTTTGGTGGAGAATTGCAGCCACAAGTAGCTTACCACCACCAGTGCGTGACTGTGGAGTGAAGTGGAGTGTAGAGAAAAGTGCTATATAAAACCAATGCATTAGTATTATTTTTTACTGTTGAGTGAAATATTTATATCTATATGTGTAGCGTTTCCTCCCCGTTTGTTATCACTTCTTGATGTAAAATACAGTACACAAATAAACAGGTTTACATTACTGTGTCCAAAAAGGAAAAACTATATTTTGCTCTGCAGAGCTCCCCATACAGTTTTGAAAAATAGCACTGTCCTAAGACACATAAAAAGTGCAATGAATGAATATAGACCTTATCACAGGAGTGTCCAAACTTTTTTCACTGAGGGCCACATTGTCAAAAAATAATACCGAGGAGGGCCACTCGCTGAGGTGACCGATTCCACATCACCAACAGTCCCCTCCGTTGTATCTGTTTTCTGAACACATATGTTCAGCCGTTTTTTTTGTGTGTTTTTTTTGCTTGGTGTCCCTCTATATTATAACCGCACAGAACAGTGGAACAATATCTTTGTATACATTGAATGCTTTCTTTCAATTGAATTATGTCTCATGCAGTAAAAAGACAATTATGGGCCAAATGAGATCTAAGCATGTGACCTCCGTTCCACAGTTTGGACTCCCCTGCTTTATCATGTTGCTAACATTCAGCAATCTGATAAGGCAGAACATTTAATGCACATGGGAGGTGAAGGGAGCCTAATTTATCATACTTCTAAGTTACATTGTTTCCCTTTAAATCATTCATAATAAAGCCTATGAGCCTATTTTTTTTTACTAATTAATGATCCTCTATAATATGCAAACAAATATTTTCACAAACTGAAGAAAGACAATAGTCAGGTAGTCTAACTTTTCTATTTTGTGTTATTTTATTGTCAGGAGTTGATATTCACACATCCAATTCTCTTTTTTTGTGGTTGAAAGTGAATGTATTCTTTTCATCTTACGTACCTTTAAGGGCAACTATACTGCCATATATTACTGCAGTAGCAGTCGTCATGTAGTCACGCTCATTAACATTAGCTTCAATATGTTACCATCATCAACGTTGTAGCACATGTACACTGTCGCCATAGCAATACCCCCCCCCTTATTTCTCATTACCATGACCACGGCAGCTACTTCACAATGAGGGGGAGGGGGAGGAGGGGGTGTGCGCTGAATGCCAATTAAGGCGATGAAGGATAAGCTAGAGCGAGACAATAGCCTCCTCAAAGTCAGTTAGTGGCTAATTAAGGAACATATAGCATACAATCTCAGATCACTCAGATTTGAAAAGCCCTCAGGCGCCAAAAGCTGCAACATAAGTGAACTTCCAACAGCTCTGAACTGAGGAGGATGATGTAAGCCACGTGTCAAAGACAAGGCCCGTGGGCTAAATAGGGCCCTGGTGAATTGTAAATGCGGCCCACGAATGCATTACAGTTGTTAAATATGTGGGATTGTACAGGAAATGACAGGTGATGGGTTAAAAAGGGGAACGCACTAAAACACAATACGCTGTCATCAAGGAACAAAGTGTTGGGATGAAAGGAGTCGATAAACAGGAACAAAGAGAGGAAGAAACAGAAGTAAACAACAAAGAAAACAATTGTGAGATTTGTAACGTTTAAACAACTTTTATCTTGAAACAAAAACAAATAAAATGCTCATCAAAGGGTTAAAAAGTAAATAAAAATGTATTTAAATTTTTTTTTAAATATCCAAAGAAATAAAGCTAAATAAATAAGCTTAGAAACAAATAGAGAAATATGAACACAATAAAATTATGGTGTTTGTTTTGAAAACTAATTGCTGCTGAGAAGTAATATATAAACAAAATAATTCAAACATTGATAAACCGGCATTAAAAAACATAAACACTGCAGTAAAGTGTTGCTATAGTACTGGGATAAAATACTTTAGTAATAATATACAGGTGCTATGAGCAACTGTGATCCAGGTTCTATTTGTGGTATAGATAAACATTTATTATGAAAGTAAAAGGATAGAATATCATAATGCTTTCTGCTTTCCCAAACTAGGATCACAATAGCAAGTTTTTATCTATAGGTTTTTTTTTTTTTTTTGCCGGATGCCCTTCCAAACATAACCCTCTCCATTATACAGGCATAAGACTGGCACAAAGAGTACACAGAGGCTTGTAATCCCCTATGATATATATATATATATATATATATATATATATAATTGTATTTTTGTCTAACCACTGATTACAAAAACGCAGAACTGCATGTATACTGTAGTCCAACATATTTTTAAACATGAGTTAGCTTGTATGTCCTTGAACTTTGCCATATTTTGAAATTCAGTTTGACACTTGTGATGTAAACAAATGAGTGTATGTAGTGGTTTCACCTTCTCTGTCTCTCCGGTGGAGTTTGCGCAGCCTGCCTGACTTTATTTCAAGGCCTGCTTCAACTTAGATGATCATTTGGAGTCTGTAATTAATTGGAGGCAGTATTTTTTTTTCATCTATTTTTGTTTGGCTGTTGACCGACGTGTGGTCCTCTCACGCGCCCGTCTTCAGGTCGGCGCGGCTGCCTAATTAAGACTCCAGAGGACGGCTAATTGCTGTTGCGTGCCTCTCGGCAGAGCATGGGAGCCTTCTCTCGGCGCTGCCCGGAAAGAGCGCCCTGGTGCTGCTGAATTAAAGGGGGCTTATGTAAGCTTGTGGGGAAACTATTAAACACCAAACAACTTTTCCTTGTGAGAAACTGCCACTTGATTTTAAATGGGCCTCATTAAAAGTGCACATCAGAGATAAAAAAAAAACGCTTGCCGAACATTCACGACAATGAGAGATTAGTTCCACCTTTGTATCATATCAGTATAATACATGTGTGAAAGACACCAATTTAGTTACATTATGCTTTATTTAGCTTCTGTAAATAATCTCATGGGGTAGATCTTAAGTAGACTGGTATACCAGCTCCACATACTTTTCTCAAATGTGAGGTCAGGCCCCTTGCTCCTAGTGATGGCGGACGGACCCATCTCAAGCAGTTTAGGAGTCACGCGGTGTGTGTTTTTTCACTTTGCTAATGTGACTTCCTTGTTAACAACAGGCTGTGTGCGGTATGTTTGGATTTTTAGCATCATATCTGGCGTTTCTGATCGGTTTACCGCGCGTCGGTAAACTCCACCCTTGAAATGGAATGCAACCAATGAGAGACCAGACTGACATCTGTACAGAAGTGGAAAATAGCTAGCGAGCTGGCCAGGCTAGATTTTTAAGGTCACATGCTGCTTTACAGTTGTCAGAGGTCAGAACTCAGACTCAAGTTAAGTCATAAATAAACAGTTTAACAGGAGAGAATATTGGCTATCTGTTAACAGGATTATTATATATAATTTGTAACTGCAGGTGTTTTCATGCAAAATGTATAGCAGTGTGTCTCGTTTCAAAATAACTCAAGCTCAACAAGGAAATATAGATGGTGCAGGAGTTTATTTGGAAATAATCACAGCCATCTTACATTTTTCAGCTTTGGGGTTCTGCAGTATGTTGGTCCACCTATATGTGTGCTTGTTAGTCAATGGGGTTGGGGGTCAACTAGTATATTCATACTCATGAATGTCATGATGTCAGGAGTGACATCATGTCCCGTTGACCTGAGACCGCTCCTTGTTGTGCCAAACATGTGTTTGGGTTGACCATGCACAAAAAGCAAAATGAATCATGAGCCTGGTTGTTGTTGCCCAGTTGGTTTGTGTAGAAAAGTGGAATATACAGGCATATCCTGGAGGCCGTAGCGTGAAGGGTATTGTGGGTGCAGGTCTCACGAATGCATCAAGCCCCTCCCTGGTATGTTACCACTCTGTGTGCATGGTGTTGCATATTGTAACCAATTGTGTGTCTGGTTAAGTTTCTGTTGTTTTCGTAGGGTCTGGAGTTCAGCCTCCCCTTACTGGATCTCTTGTCTCCTGTTGCCTTGGAATTCAACTAGTCCTCGTCAGTGGAATTTTTACACTTGTAGGGCGCTCTATTTATCTATTGACAACTCAAATAAGCCACTTTGCACAAACCGACAGCTGCTGTGTATTTACACACTTTATGAACTGTTTTTTTTTCCTGGTTTTGTTAACCATTGTTTTATGATGTGAATATGTGTGGCTTTGAATATACCTAATATAGGGAAAGTATATTTTTATAAGAATGATATAATAAACTGAATTGATATATTTATAATATTTCTGTCTCACATCCACTCAGTTCAACAGACTTGTGAGTCTTAAATTGTAGACCATTTAGATTCTCCAGACGCAGGTCCTGAAGTGGCGTTGTTGGAACACACTTCATATTCAAATGACAAATAAACACATAATTTTATGTTTAAATATCCTAAATCCTCTAAATACTGCTCACATTCCATTAACAAGGAAGTCAGGTTAGCAACGTTTGTAAATGACAACAAAACACACATCAGTGCCGCAGCGGTGGCGCAGTGGGTAGATGCTCGCCCTTTAACCGGAGGGTCGGTGGCTCGAGTCCCCGCCCGTGCACACGCTGTCAGACCCTCTGATGGACCCACCACCCACTGGAGGTACCATAGTGCAATGTGGATTGGGCGGTGGTCGAAGGCGGGATTTCCCTGCTTAGACTGCTGCCTCCGCGACCCGGTTTCGGACAAACGGAAGAAAATAGATGGATGGATCAAAACACACGCTTGTAAGCAGTCTGTCCCCCAAAATCAAAGAGAAATGATTTGCTATGAGCAAGGGACCAGACCTCATTTTTGAAAAAAAGTAGGTGGGGCGGGTATCTCAGGCTGTTAGTGGTATCCAAGCAACTTTTCTTAAAGGGAAACTACTTGATTTAAAGGGCCTCGTTTAAACGTTTGCTAATGGGAGAATTCTTCCTCCTTTGTGCCATCAAAGCCTTTTCCCAAATATTGAGCAGTTCCATTGCAATAGCGGATGATCCAAAATGGGCTGCGGTGCTCCTAAAAGAACGGATTTACATCATTTGTCTTTTTTGACAAGGGGCAGAAGGCGGCCAGTGAAGGGAGAGCGGTGCTGAGAAACTCTCTGTTGTTTATTGGAAAAGGTAGATGGATAAGCCTTGCACTGAATGATAAAAGGCTGGTAACAAAAATAGTGCATTGTCAAACATTCAACTAGGTTTGTTCTAGAAATGTGAACTGTAATGCATGTACAGATACACACACGAGGGGGGTGGGCACATCTTGCACAATGGCCATTAGTCATAGGGCTGACTTATAAATACACTCTGAAAGACAGCCATCCATTCTCAAATTTGGAGTCTCCAGTTGGCCAGAATGGCAACAGCATTGGGTTAAAAACATCCCAACTTATAGCCTAGTGTTTTTAGTGAGATGAAAACAGTGACAGTTCAGGACAATTCCCAATCTTCCCAGATTTGGTGGTACCAGCAACACGTAAGTTAAGTGTAGGGCTGAAATAACTAATCGGATAAATCGTGATTAACTAAGTAACTCATTTAGTCATTATTGAATAATGGTTAACTGGAGTATGCGCTCTAAAACATGCCATTTGCTGAGAGAACATCCAACGCAAAGCAGCATTTAAGGCAAAACTGCATGTAAACTTTCATGTACATGTTCTCTCCAGAAGTCCAGAAGGTGGCATAGTTTGAACTTCATCTGGTTGAAATTAAACAAAATAAATGTCATATCTACACACCTTTTGATATCCAATGAATAATCGTTAATTGAAAAAATAGTCTACAGATTAATTATTTGGGGAAATATTTGTTAATTTTAGCCCTAGTTCAGAGGTAGACTGGGTCTTCCATAGGGTAGGTGAAGCGTGTGGTGTCGCTGGGGCAGTGGGTGACTACAGTGCAGCGCCCAGGGACCTTTCTCCAGATCTTGTGCCATTTTGGTCTCCTGGAGGATTAAGCCTGGCATACACTGTGCGATTCTCATCCCAAATTTGACCAGATTTCAAGTCAACCTTAATTTGATCTGGTTTCAGTGATCAGCACTCATATGAGGGATCGCAGCCTTACATCCCTCCTGAGATCATCACGCTGCAGTAAACACGTGAACACAGAGGATAGAGGTTAAACTTTTAGAGCTTTGACAACAACATTCATACGTTTATCAAGTGTCTTCATCATCACAGAGCACATGATATAGGACAAATAGACAAAAGTGTTGAGCAGTGAACTCATAGCAGACCCTTGGGACGCCCAGTGTGAACAGCTGAATTGTGAGCCTGTCCTCTCCTTGTGTGAGATTCACTTGTACAGTGTGTGTTGGGGTTCAGTTTGAAATGCATGCAGATCGCTGGGGAACTGGAGTACCTGGAGAATACCCACCCAGGGGAACATAGGCCTGCTGCCTGGGCTGGAATTGAACCTTCTTGCTGTGAGGTAACTTTTTCAGATGCCCCCTGGATGCCTGCCTTCGGAGGATGTCCCACCGGGAGGAGACCCCGTGGAAGACCTAGGACATGCTGAAGGGATTATATCTCTCAGCTGGCCTGAGAACCCCATGGAGTCCCCCAGAAGAGCTGTAGGAAGTGTCTGGGGAGTGGGAAGTCTGGGCATCTCTACTTAGACTGCTGCCTCCGCGACCTAGCCCCGAATAAGCGAAAGAAGATGGACGGATGGGCTGTGAGGCAACATGCCATGAAGGTATTTTTAAACTGTGGAAGACATGTGGTCCATCTGTCTACACTATCGTTTATATATTTATATATATAGACAGAATGTTCCTAAAATGCAATATAACCCATAACTAACCTGGTCCAATACGTAAACACCCTACTTTCATGTAATATCAGTCAATATTGCTAACTTTTAGTGACGAGTAAACACCACGTCTCTTATTTTCACTTGGTTTTGATTTATTGCATTCTTTTGTCCCCATCTTCTCATGTAAAAAAAAGTTTTGCGGAGCCGACGCATTGATAGATGTGGTAATTCGGACGCTATAGATTCTGTAGGAAAAAGACAAAGTGAGGAAACACGTCGCAACAATTACTTAAGAGACACAATTAGCGCCTTGGCCCAGCCCGCAGACCACAATGGGCTCCACTGCGTATACCCTTGAAACATTCTTCTACTTCAAACGCATGCCTTTCATAGCGCCAGAATAAAAAAATAAAAAAAACTTGGAGAGAAGAAAGAGTTGGTTAAGAAAAAAAAGAATAAAAAAACAAAAACAAATCAGGAAGAAGCTGGAAATGAGTGCGACTCATGCATAACTTCAAACGCTCCATCTTCAAAGTTGCATAACATTAAAAAGCGTGCCCACTCCTGAGTTTTTCTCCACATCAAACACGGGAGCGGAGGGGACACTGGTTAGCCTGCTGAGCCGTGCCCCGCGCTTCATCTTCAGCCTTTGTCGTGCCCGCGCCACCGTCCTTGGGGTGGAGGGTTGTTTGTTGTCGGAGCAGCGTGGAATTATGGGTGTAAGGCCAGGTGGTATAAGGCAAATGAAGACTTCCTGGCCCAAGAGCAAGCGACGAAAAGGTGTCTTGGAGTTGCACAGTGGTGGATATGACCATGCAGAATAGTGTGAGAAGATGGTAATGTGTATTTGAGTGTGCAATTATGGTAGGTTTTTGACAAATGTGGTGAGCTTTTTATATTGACTCAATTTTGATAAGTAACAATTCTATTCATATTTAGTGAGACAAAGTTGTATTGGTTGGTATTACATAGGCTATTCTTTTTTTTTTTTTTTAATATTACTTAAAATAGCATTTACTGTTGATTATAGGGCTATTAATTTGTCATACTGAAAAAAAACACTGATTGAGGTAGCTTCATCTGTTATTGGTTTAACCTGCGTACATCAGGAAGTATTCTGGAATAAGGAAGTGCTCTGTTGTACACATTAGCTCTGGTGCCAACTAGTTGTACAATGGCTGAGAAAGAAATCTGAAGCAAATAGCTGCAAAAGAAATATTGTTTTCAATGTCATTGAAGAGGAGAAGAAGGGAAGGAGAAAAGACTTATACTAAAGTCATTCTATATGGATTTTTGTTATATTTAGAGATGCTAATGCCAATAGTGATTAATTGAGTTGTTACTCTTACCTTATGCATATGCAGCCATACCACACAACCTACATTCATACATGAGCAAAGTGGGAACAATGCTGGTGCAATGTGGAACTATGGGTATAATGCCAGCTGGTAAGGCAAACTTCCTGGACCAAGAGCAAACGACCAAAAGCGGCAAAAGGTTTTCTCAAAGTTTTGCACAATGTCTTTTACAGACTTAGAACGTAATAGCATTAGGGAAAGTTATAGCTAGGGTGGCATAGATTTATACATACACAAGGTGGGTAAAGTGTCTTGCCTAAAGACACAACAATAGAATGAAGCGGTTGGAGTGGAAATCAAACTACAACTGGGTCTTACGTCACAGGACTATTCACAGTCAGACTCATTCACTAGAGGTGATTTATAGTCACCAATTCTCATAAAACATGCATATTTTTGGACGGTGAAAAAAAGAGAAGACACAGTACATGAATTAAACCTTCCACCTTTTTGCTGAGAGGCAGGGGCAGTAATCAGTATGCCACCGCCAACTACTGTTTCTATTACGATTTACTACCTGTTTTATAATATATACTGTTTTATTCATTCATCATCTTTAGATTAGTTAGAGGCAACAAGAGATTGGATCCCAGCAACTTGGGGCCTTAAGGTTCATTTATAAAGAAATTTCATATGGAAATATATCTGTGCATTCTGTACATATTTAACTTAGAGGGCGCTAAAGTAGTCGAAGATTTTACCAAGACGGCAGGAGAGGAAGAGTACAACAACAAACATGGGTTTTTTTTTCACTACATTTTCAGAAAAAAGACTGACAAAACAGTTGTGTTGTCTTTGAATATACAGAGATCTACAGCCTGAGACGCTTTTAAAACTTCAGTCTGTGTCTTCTGTTTGGGCCGTTGAACAGCGCTCACTCTGGCCAACGCATGTACTGCACCTTTGGTACGCATCTACAAACTCTCTAGAGACGGCCCTAACTATGGACAGAATGAAAGCGGATGACCGACAGAAGGCTCCATGAGTATCCATCAGCGTTTCGAATGTAGAAGATAAATGAGTCTTTAGGTGGGGTACACCGTGACAATGACTATTTGCGCAGAGACTAGAGACGCACACTGACATCCACTGACTTACACATTTAACAATATAACCCACAACCTTTTTACTTAAAGCATGAGCACTTGCTAACTACCTTTTTTATTGTTATTTAACAGTTTGAGAACATATTTAACACACAATACTGTAGATAGGCAGTGTCTTACTGTAGATAGGTGTCTTAGCCTTTCATCTAAGTGATTAGAATTTCAATTTGTTACATACTTTGTTTACCTACATTTTGTATAGAATTGCTGAGTTTGTCCTTCAGGCTACTATATAAGCATGGGCAACTAAAAGTGGCATCTACCAAGTTTTGTGGAGCTTGAAATGTATATTATTCCCAATACGTAAAACATGATAACGTGCAGTGCTAAACCTTGAATTGACCTTTGAACCTAAGAAAAAATTAGTTTTGTGAATTATTAATTGAATCAGTTTCAGTTTAGTATTGCCCTGAAAATTTCATCCAATTTGGTCCAGTACTTTTTGAGTAAAGTTACAAATATATGCCATTCTTTAAAAAAAAAAAAAGGAAATAATTCCTGGATCCAGACGATGTTTCGGATCACATCCAAATCCGTTCTGTAGTCGCTAACAGACATTCATCCATCCATTTTCTTCCGCTTGTCCGAAACCGGGTCGCAGTCTAAGCAGGGAACTCCTGCCTTCGACCACTGCCTCATCCACATTGCACCAGCCCTTTTTTAAGGGTACCTCCCGCGGGTGGTGGGTCCACGCGTGTGCTCGGGCGGGGACTCGAACCACCGACCCTCCGGTTGAAGGGCAAGCATCCACCCACTGCGCCACCACTGCAGCTAACAGACAAACAAAATGATAAAGTGGCAAACGCTACTGAAAACATTACCTACTTGGCTGAGGCAAAAACCCAGCAAGTACACTCATAATACAGTTGCTGCAGTCATAACACGCATCTCCATCCGTGATAAACACCCTTCCGAATCACGGCAACCTGCAGTAAAAAGGAGACTCTGCAGGATGAATGGTGAGGTGTCAGACAGCTCAACGCCAGCCAACGTACTAAAGGAGGCTGTGTGAAAAGTCGAGGAGAAAAAAGACAAAACGTTTGCTTGGCTTTTTCCCCTTTCGCTGTCACTCCCGAATGCTGCGCTAACACATGCTAAATCCCGCCCACACGTTTAAACCGCCAAGCACTTCACGAGCGCACCTTTCCCTCCCACGTACCGCGCCATACTCAAACTGGTTATGTTCCATCAAAGCTTATAGGGCCACATTAAAACACACACAGAGACACACGCGCTCACTGGTTACCGCCTCCGCACACACACACTCACCCCATGCTTTTCCATCACTGCGATTGCCGGTGACAATTAGGTACCCCCACTCAATTACACCTGGCTAATTGCCGAAACGCGGCAGTTAACAACGGATGGGAGTCGTACGGATTGCCATTTATGTACGGTAGAGAAGCAAAGTAAAATAGCTTCGCATAATCACATAATGCATTTCTGAAGCATTTGCATCTACTAAAACAAGAGAACTCTACAGCAAAAAGGTGGTAGGGCAGATTTTCCACCAATCAGAAGGTTAGCGGGCTGATTCTCTCAATTCTTGTACCGCCATAGTGTCATTGGGTAAAACTGTTCATCCACCTTGCCTAAATGTATTAATTTGTAAGCATGATTGTGGTCGAGGTTGGTGAGGTCATGAGCGCAGTACAGCAGTCTTGAGTAGGGATGGGTATCATTAAGATTTTGTCGATATTACTACTCTCATTGATACTGCTGATCGAGCCAGTACTTTATCGATACTTTTCTGTGAATAAAAGAGGGAAGATGACAAAAAAACATAATAAAATAAATAAAATAATATTGGTACCTTTAAAGATATCGTTAAGGCTAGAGCCTATTGGTCCGGTCAAAATTAATGATGTGGCACCGGGGTCAAAACCCATCCCTAGTCATTAGTCCCATCTGTCTGCCCCAGGCCAGCTGTGGCTACAGAGGTGCAGTAGTTTACCACCTTCAGTCACAGTGAAGTGCTTTGAGCAGGGGTCTTAAAATATCAAGCATTACCACTGTAGGGTTACATAAAGGTTCAGTTGAAGTATTCACTGTTCTAGTTATTATCTTATTATAGTAACTGTGTTTCATAAAATGATAATCCGTTCATTGGAATACAATTTGGGACTGTATTAGTTCTTTAAAAACAGTGAGATATTGTAGTTTATCATAAGCAATGTTTTGTTTTGATTATCACTGTATTCCCATATTGTGATATTATTGTGATATTATTGTGATATCAGTATCGTGAGCCATGTATCACGTAAAGTCTGAAATCGTGAGGTATCCGGAGATTCCTAAAAAGTAACATCACTTTACATACGTGTATTTAGGGGTAGGTGATATAGTAAAAATATAATATCACAATTTTATTAAGATTTTGATTTCTTACACAGATGGTGGCACGGTGGCACAGTGCCTCACAGCAAGTGGGTCCCGGGTTTGAGTCCTGCACCGGGCAGTCCTTCTGTGTAGGTTTCCTCCAGGCACTCCGGTTTCCCCCTATCACTAAAAACATTTACAATAGGTTCCCCATTGGGGCTAGGACTCCCCCAAAAAAGAGATTCTGAATCTCAGTGAGACTTTCCTGGGTAAATTCAATATACATCCAATCCAATGTTCAATATAACACTTCTTATGATTTATTTTCCTTTTTTTTATCAATATTAACATTGTTACAGTTAAAATGATGGTGAAGAGCAGAGCATAAATGAATGCACTGTGTCGTGATTCAATGATCTTCCTAGGTCAGCAGGTCAATGTAAATTCATATAACAATTCGTTTTTTTTTATTTCCATATCGTGCAAACCCACATATAATGAGATAACCGATTATTTTATCATCTTTACAGACCATGCCATAAAACGATGTTGATTTTCAAGATTTGATGTTTTCTTGCATGTACACACACCCCCACACAGAAGTCAGCTCGGCGCAGTTTGCCCGGAGGATTTTAATTTGAGATGCAGACTCTGGTGTCAGAGTGAATGATATTAAAAGTGGTATCATGAATGAATCAAGAGACAGACGACTCACCTCAGCCAAATGACAGAAGGGAGCACACGGGGTTCAGCAAAAAAATATTTTTTTAAGGTTGAACGTTGCACTCCCTTTCCCCTTCCTCTCCTTCCCAGCACTCTATCA
The DNA here is from genome assembly GCA_036025475.1 of Philypnodon macrostomus. Classification (NCBI taxonomy): domain Eukaryota; kingdom Metazoa; phylum Chordata; class Actinopteri; order Gobiiformes; family Eleotridae; genus Philypnodon; species Philypnodon macrostomus. The sequence goes on from JAVQKC010056649.1 coordinate 16,108, forward strand.
CGGTCTCACACAAACCAGGAAGTGTCAGAATAACCAGCAGCGGTCTGAAATTGGCATTTATTTTGTTAAAATAGCTGTGAATAAGCTGTGAATTTTTAATCAGCTTCCTCATGTTGTTCCTGATAGATTCTAGTTCTTGGTAAATAAAGGATGTATCAACCAATCAGAGCGCTGCTGTCCTGTGGAGGTGCACAACTGATTAAAAAAATGTACCCTGGCTCTAAAACAAAACTCTTATAATACAGCCCTCAGTGGGTCACAGAGACAATTTTTTTTCAGATTACTTCTGGTATACTGTACTTTTAGTAATTTAATGAGTAATTATTTTTGGGGGGAAAATACCGGGTACTTCAGCTTGAATAAAGATAGAATGTTTTTTTTTATGATCTGCATTACTAATTCTTGAGCTGCAAAATGTCTTAATTCTGAACTATTTATGAAGATGAGAAAGTAACATGTTCATTATGAAAAGTCAATTTTGTAACTAATCACTCAAATGGATCAATAGTGAAAGTGATGGTCTGTCATGTGGCACAGTAGGTGGGAAAATAAAAGTCATTTGGTAGAGCTCTGTTGATTCATAATTTCCTTTTAAACTTGATAGAAACTCACAGTAATTTTTCAAGATAAGAGTTTGATAAAAGTGCTTGATCAATAGCAGTTGAGTTATACATTAGTTTCTTCCCAGGCCTCTTTAGCAACATCAAATCAGAGTTTGTGGGCTGACACACTACTCAAAAACTCGACTACTATTGGTCAGGCCTCTATCCCACAAATAGTTTTAAGCATTTTTAAAAATCTTTTTTAACCATTATTTTAGGAAACCTCTGTTTGAATTTTTCAATAATGTTTTCATGTAAAATAGAGTGTGGTAATCCATCACAATGAGCACAGGATTGTCTGCCAGATTGGATAAGACAAGCACATAGCCAAATTTCACGTACAATGCAATTATAGGCACATCATCCTCTAACAATACTGCTCCAAATAATACAACTAAATAAAGCACAAGAAGAGTGCAGACCTCCAACAAGGCAGGTCACTTTCCTTATACACTCTTAAAACAAACTAGGACTTGACACCCCTCCAGGAAACTTCAATTCAAAATCATTCCTATCATCTTAACACAATGAGAGGTTATCAGAACCATACAGACAACAGTAATTATCTAATAAAACAATGTCATCTGGCTTTTGGTTTGTTTACATTCTTTATTTCAATACTTCATTATTTATGTGAAGGATGGGGGAGGGAAGTCTTGCAGAAAGGCTAACAGATGGTAGTAAAAGTCTTGATTTTTAGGTTTTACTGGACAAGTCTTTACTGAAATTAGGCCTACGCTGTCATCCCTGACAGCAAGGTGTACATCGGCGAAATGGCCCCATATGTCTGCCAAAACGGCACCAACAGGCACCTTAATCAGACATTGTGTGATTTCTAAGGGTTTTAATATTGTTAACGAGCAATTAAGAGGCCCCACCCCCAAACCATGACAAACATGGGAAGGGTCTATTTGACTTTTTAGATTTGTCTGGTTGTTTATAAAGACTGTTTTTGCCAAATTTTGAAAATTCCCTAAAACTACATTCTTCTTTCAGTCTATAGGGGGCACTATAGAGGTAACTGCCATCATATTAGTCAGATGTGTTCAGGGCCAGGGGGATAATTAGGTATTTCTGGTTTGAGCCAAATTGGGCAAAGTATGTGCAAGTTAGAGGCTGTCAAATATACCTGACCTCCCAAATTCAATTCAAAATGGCCGACTTCCTGTTTGTTGTAGCATGGGGTCATAATAATATATTGTGTTGGGTACACTGTGGAGAATCACTGTACCAAGTTTCATTGCTCTCTGCCAAAGTGTGTGCAGGGTCCCATAGGGGTCATAAACATGGGTGCGCTATAGAGGCATTCTTTATTTGACCTCTGTAATGTGCCTATGTACATTAAATATACAATTGCCCGGATCAATGTGCCAAAAGTCACGTGATTTTGATTATGTTCAGCAGGATTATTAGCTAAAAAAAAAGTGCATCAAAACATTAATTTGTGAATTATTTAATTGTCATTATCGAAGATGTACCAAACTCAATCCAGTTCTGCATCTTCATGATATGTACCTGTGTGCAACAGTTGAAAGACTTTTTGAGTTATTGCGTTCACAGTTTTGGCCTGTTATTTATTAATTACTTAATTTATTTTCATCATAGAAGTACCCAAATCGATACAGTTTGGCGTCTTTATGGTATGTACCTGTGTGCAAATGTTGAAACTGATCCGGCAATTCGTTTTGGAGTTATCGCGTTCACAGCTAGGATCTGCGGACGCGGACGAACACCGAAGTGATTCCATAATATCGTCGTTTCGTGTGAGTGACTGTTGATGACAGGGTTTACATACATCAAGGTGATATATGAACATGAAACAGATGAGACCAAAAGACCACAGCTGCCACTTTATTATGTACAGGGGACGTGGACGCGCTCCGTAATTCCAAATTACAGAGGTCAAAAAAAGAATGCCTCTATAGCGCCCCCATGTTTATGACCCCTATGGGACACTGGTCACACTTACTTTGGCAGAGAGCAATGAAACTTGGTACCGTGATTCTCCACAGTGTACCCAACAGAAAATAATATTATGGCCCCACCCTACAACAAACATGAAGTTGGCCATTTTGGATTGAATTTGGGAAGTCATGTATATTTGACAGCCTCTAACTTGCACATAATTTGTATTAGGCTCAAACCTGAAACACCTAATTACCCCCCGACCCACATCTGACCAATATGATGCCAGTTACCTCTATAGAGCCCCCTATAGACAGAAAGAAGAATGTCGTTTTAAGGAAATTTACAAAATGTGTCATAAAACATCCTTCATAAACATCCAGACAAATCAAAAAAGTCAAATATACTCTTCCCATGTTTGCCATGGTTTGGGGGCAGGACCTCTTAACAATATTAAAACCCTCACACAATGTCTGATTAAAGTGCCCGTTGCTTCTATAGCAGTTGTGGCAGACATATGGGGGCGTTTTGACCATATACACCATGCTGTCGGGTGCTAGAGCGTAGGCCTAGTTACAACCTGTTGTTTTGGCATCACAAATAGCTCTTCTAAATATGAATAATGAAATGAATGAAAATTAACAATTCTAAAAATAAGATAATTTCCCTGAAATAAGAAAACAATTTAAACCAGTGAGAAATACAGTGAAACAACTCAAACAATCTAAGTCTAATAAATAAATCTAAACTAGTCAAAATGACTAGTCAAGACATTTGGATTAAGTAATGTCTACTTTGTCTTTGCAGGAGGCGCTACATGTATTTCCCAAACTGACTGCAGACCCACTGGAGTCTGGTGCTGTTAAAGTGTGTCTGAGTGGAGAGGGTTACAACCGTAAGACCCTGAACTGGGTCAAGAAAAGGAGCTCCAAACAGCAGGTCAGCCACTGCCCCCTTGTTCAAATGTACATAATGTGCTTCTGCATGGGTTCTTAAAGCGTCATGTTGTGTGTCCAGGATCTGAAGCTGTCTGTGGAGACCTGTCGGATCTACTCGCTGTATCACGCCCTTCACCACTACAAGTACCACACCTTCCTGCGCTGCAAGAAAGAGGTAACAAACTACACTGTAACTTTAACACTAAGCAGGACACCTTGTAATTATTGGGAGACCCACTCTACTACCCAGCTATTAGAACTCATTTTTGGGCCTGTGAGACTAGTGGATTGTGGTATAGATTCCAGAGGTTCTTATTTGCAGAGGTGGGTAGAGACTGCTGCTGCTGCTGCTGCTGCTGCTGCTGCTGCTGCTGCTGCTACCCCCCCACTATTCAAGTACTAAGTAACTGATTGAACAGAATTTCAGATGTATTTTAAACACCAAACGCCATGATTGTGAAATTTATTATTGGAAAAACCCCTTGAGATGTGACATCTCGTTTGCGAGGGTGTCCATAAAACATAAAAACATAACATTGAAAACACAACACAATACAATATACACACAATCTTGCTCACAACTCCCCTCCCCAAGTCCATCTTAGTTATAACAATAAATACACATTAGTTACATTAGTTTAAAGAAGCAAAAAGCAAAAAACAAACA
>JAVQKC010056670.1:0-25696 GCA_036025475.1 Philypnodon macrostomus
TTTTTACGTGTTACAAATGAACGAGGTTGAAAGTTATTGTGAATACACCATTAACATTTGAACAATGTTGAGAGTTATTGTGAACGCGTTTAATAAAGTTTGACTGACTGACTTGTCTGACTTATGGTCCGGTGCCTTATATATGAAAAAAGTTCGAAAATAGACCATTCATTGACAGTGCGCCTTATAATCCAGTGCGCCCTATAGTGCGGAAAATACGGTAACCACTTTGCAAAAGTAATATTCACTTCTAGTCTCAAAGCCTCAGTCCATTGCAGATTTGAATGCATGACTTTGTCTGATGTGTGTGTGAATGTACTATTGTCCATGCTTATTAAAATTAAGTGCAGTGTTTAACCAAATCTCCAGTTCAATCTAAATGAGTCGCATTGAGACAGAGCTAACTAAGCCCTAATTACAGCTTGAAGGAAACTGATAGCGTGAGTATTAATATGAAAGTTATAATTGCAATGACTGGAAATCCTTGCTAACAGCGACGTGTAGTGTAGTGCGTAATGCAAAAGAACAATAAAGGCCTGCAACTAAGAACCGTGCGTGTGGTCTCAGATTAACAATGAGTCCCATGACTAGTTCCACAATGGATTGACTACGTACATGTGAGTGAAAGGAGCCATATTGTGCATTTTACAGACTTTTTGTATTATTTTGGTTTACCTCTTATTTATTTCTTTACATATGACTGGGTTGCAGGTGACATCAGAACATTCGATAGCCCTATACATTTTAATGGGAGATGGGGGACATGCTGATTGTTGTTAATCTGCAGATTTTGAGTGTAGATACAGGGGGGTAATGGACAATGTCACTAATAAAAGTATAATAATAATAATCAGATTCAACATTTGTGGATTTTTGGTGGGATATTTCTTGAAAATCCCATATAGTTATTACAGAATTCTGGCCCCTGCCACCCATCTGAGGGTATGACATCATCACATTATAGAACCTGCAACCCAGCAATTGAAAATGTCTTTTGGGGACTGGATCCATTCTCTGTACTGAAAAAAACTCTGATTTTGTGAATGTTCCTTTTAGGCCCTCTTTTCCCCTGGAGGCCAAGCCCACCTCACTACTTCAGCCAATGCAAACAAAGAAAAGATGTAGGTTTCTTTACCTACCTATAAATAAAGGTCTCACACTTTCAGCTCATCAGAAGGTCAATGCCTCAGTATATGAATTTTTTGACAAAGAAACTCGGTAAAGTCAAGTTTGCATAATAGGGCTCCTTTAAGTGTGAGATGAAATGAGGAAGTGGCTGATACCCACTTACAACAATAGCAGCCATGGGGGAAACACATTATTGGCAGCCCACATGATCTTACCTTTGCCAAGTGGGAATTGATCCATTTCGTGAAAGTCCTTTTCTGCACAGCCTCCTGCTCATCTGCAAATCAGAGCCCAGAGCATCACAATAAGTATAAGGCAAACACATTAAACGCTTACAACACAATTATACTATTGTCTATTGAGATATTATGTGGTTTTCAGAGCTGGATGGCAAGCAAACAATAATTAACTTTCATGTATTAAATGCTTTCAAACATACGAACTTAGCATATTCTGACAGGAGGCTGACTTTCAAAGAGAAGGCATTTGACATTTAAAGATGGCATTTTGACTACTCAGATCTCCTCTAATGTGGGCAGAAATAAGTGCTTTCAAACCAGACCTTCATATGTTTATTTACATCTTTATAGGCTTCATACAAACTTATAATAATGCATTTGATTAATACTGAAAGTACTTTAGTCCATTAGTCAATATGAAGCCACAACTGTCTTGGGGCAGACTGTTGGAGATGTGACAGCCATACCACACATAGTCTTTCCAACCACCGCCAAAAAAATCACTACAAAAACATACTTATACATTCAATACATTTAGGCAAGGTGGGTATAGTGTCTTGCCCGAGAACACAATGGCAGGTTGGAGTGAGGATCGAACTGCCAACCTTCTGATGAGCGAACGACCTGCTCTTCCTCCTGGGCTACTGCCAATTGGCAAAACCTGGTCTTATTCAGTCATAAAAGAAATAAAATTAAGATCATGTTACATCAAACATCAATTAGAAGATTACCAAATTGATAACATTAGTCTATTGTGCATTGATAAAACTGAACCTGACTTGCTAATGCAGACCTCTGCTGCACATATCTGGGACATTGTTTGTGGCAGCTACCGTGATAAAGCCCATTTAGCAAGAAGACAATCAATAGCACATAGATGTCTGTTCCCAATGTCCCCTAAAAGGCCACTTAACTGAAATGAGGCCAGCACATAAATCATGGTTTGTTTTTACATGACCACATACAATCATGTCAATATTTTATTTATAAAGCCTTTGTATTCCCTGACAGCTAAATTCAGTATCATTTGCAGTCCTAAATTGGGACTATTACCTGCACAGATTGGTATGCAGTCGCCACACTTCCCTCATTAAACCACTATAGATCTCTGGTCTAGTACCTGGACTGCTGCACTACTGTGACTGGCACATGTGTGTGACAGTGCTTTTTTTCTGTCCCATCTGCGGCATGGTGCAATATCCTTGAGATAAGATCAACCATGAGGAGAGGACGTGGTCTGTCACAGGGCCGCCCTTTACCTTAATGAAATATGCTGACGGTTTGATTACATGGAAGTTGGTTAGCGTGTCAATGGGTAGTACAGTGTGTGTCTGTGATCATTGGTGTGTGTGTGCGTGAGGGGAGGAAGGCTGTTCATACATAATGCAGACACTTTCACAGAGTCATACGTGCCACTGAGCAGATCCCTATTCTTTCAAATTCATCTTTTGATTGGGTCAGAGAGTGATCAAATATTGATGTCTGGTAATATGGGATAAGAATGAGAAAAGATTTTGCTTCACAGATCAGGGGCATAAGTGTGATAGTAGTGAACATGTCTGCACTGATGTGGTGCCAGCCTCAGTCTCACGGACGAGGTGACTTTGAATTTTTTTTTTCAATTTCACAAAGGGTTAGTTACTAAGCAAGCCCACTAGCACTGCATTCAAATGCTAGATTTTCAGTTTGCATTATGTCTAATTAGTCTCAATGCCTCCTTGAGCGCCCACTTTGACCTACTGCTGTGAAGATGACCTTATGAAATATCATTAGTTATCATCCATGTCTCATGATGCATTGTGACAAGACTGGAAACCAAGACAGAGCAAAAATAAATAACATTTGGCAAACTTTGTACAAGGCTTTATGGATATATATTAAATTGCATACGAGACAGAGGGAGACATGCAATGCCGGCAGATAGTAGACTGAATGAATGAATGGTTGGTGTCCAAATTCCAAATGAGTGGGCACACAGCCACGGGGTCAAATAGAGAAAAATGATGACATCTGCCCATTGCGCTGTGACACAAGACGCTCTGAATATCCCCTAGTGTTTGCTTCACCTGCTCCAAGCGTCCTGCACACACACACACGGTCAGACACAGACTATGCCAAAACTGGAAACGCCCCCTTTATACACACGCCCCTCCCGCAGCCCAAACAATCTCGCCTGCAGAGAAGCACTTTGCAACCGGGAGTATAGTAACACACTGCAGCAAAAGACACACAACAACTACTGTACTACACTAAAAAAACATGGTGTCTGCACTCTTTGCTGACCCACTTACCTCGCAGGTACTGATAGACTCCTGTCACCAGGTTGAGGGATGTGTTTCTTTTTGGGGAGGAGGGTGAGGAGGAGTCGCCCCCCATCCCTCGCCGTGCCATCTTATACCCCAGCCTCTTCGATTCCTGTCTGTTCTCATGAGGACGTTGAGAGGACATCCACAATTTCCAGTTAGTTAGCTATTGCGACCTGCCCTTGCTCCTGCCCTTGATGCCTTGTTTTTTAGGGGCGGTGTCTTTAAGCATAAAACAACTCCCTTGGGATGACAATGCCGTAAAACTGTTGCTCTTGGGGAAAAGTGGCAAGAAAAAAGTGCCACAATCCTTGTCAAATTCTTGTCTCTTCCTCTTCTGCTGTCCAGCCTTGCAGTGAAAGTCCGCAGGGTGCGTCTAGTTTTTTCAGTGTTAAGCAGCTTGGGTAGTGTGGATGTTCGTGTGATGTTTTTGGTGTGTGTGTGTTGAAGTCAGTGCAGTGCGGAGCCGGCTTCAGCATCAATCTATTTTCCCTCCCACGTTCACTCTCTCTCGCTGGCTTCACTGTAGGCTGCTGCAGGAACAGTCCACTTCCCCCTTTTCAAGCCGGCCAATCAGATCGCGTGGGAATGTTGATGTCACACAAACCTGAGGGAGTGAGTTAGTTGAAGAGGACTGTTTAGCAGGTTAGGGAGGGGGCGGAGGAGTGCGCATTGTAGTAGTCTGACAGCCTTTGGGACAGACGTGCAGGAATTCCCTATGATTATGTTACCAATCCTGTCTGATAGTGATAACCCGGGGGTGTGGTATAAGGGAGGGCGGAGCAATTGAAAAGTGCCCCAGGAAGCGGAGGGGTCCATTGGAGTGTTCATGACCATACTAAACAGGGACTAAAATAGGTCTACACCAGGACTAATCCAAGACTAAAACGAGGCTAAATCAGGACTGAACTAAATCCAAACCAGGACTGAACCAGGGTTAAGAACTAATTTAGGACTAAACCAGGATTGAACCAAATTGAACCAGGACTAAACTACAATTGGGTCTAAATCAGGTCGATAAACCAGGACTGAAGCAAATCTAATGAGGACCTAAATCAAGTCTAAACCAAGACTAAACCAGGTCTAAACCAGGACTAATACAGAAATAAACCAGTCTAACCTAGGACTAAACCAGGACTAAAAAACCCTTAGTACCACCTTACGTCACTGGTGGCAGCGTGGAGTGCTCTAAGGGGTTTGTGGCTTTTCGTCTTCTCATAAGCCCGAAGGAGAGCAGAGACTATCAATGTCAGCATTTGATGTGCCGCTGTATTGTTGTTTTCAGATCCCTTTCATCTCGACCACAGCCACATCTCATACATCTGTCTGTCTGTCTGCCTCCGGGGATAAGACAGGCCTGAATATAATACAGTTGTAAGAGTACACATCTTTTATGAAGGATGCACCATGAAAAGATTATATAAAACATAAAAGACAGATGATAAAGTGGGACAGTTAGACTAGGGTACTACTTGTGGCATTTTATAATATCCACAAATGTTTTTACATAAAGATGTCAGCAGACTTGTGTCACAAAACCCAGGTACAGTAAAAAATAAAAGCTTATGGCCAACTCAAAGGTAAGTCGGAAAACAATTCAAGTTGAGAGCCTGCAACATAAGGGAGAATTCTTTTGGTAATTTATGAAACAGATTTATATTGTGTCATTATTCATTCACTCAAAAGTCACAGACTGGTGGTGAACTACCCCTGTAGCCATAGCCGACCTGGGGCAGACAGACTGAGATGTGTCAGCCATACCACACCCAAGCCAAGCCTCACTGACAACTACCAAAAACCCGAGGTTGGTAATGACACCAGGGCATATTCAAAGATATCCAATCCATTTAGTGTTACCTACTCCACACAAATAAATTCAAAAGTACTTACGAACCAAAAAGCTTTATGTATATGTCTTACACAAGCCATTCCATGAGCCTTGTGTACCTTTTTTATTAGTCATTGCAGCTTCAGTCAAAGGGGTTCTTTATTCATCATTGGTGTGAGAGAACCTTCAAAGGATATGAAATTAGTACCTCTGACATTTCCAAACGACGATTTCTATCTCAAAATAGACATAATATTAGCACAATGAAAGGCGTGTGTTGCAATTTAATTTATTTAGTGTGGGCAACAATAATGAGCCGCAGCTTCTGTGTGTTTACCATACACCGAACACAATGGCTGCTTTGTTCGTCCAACTATTGTGAATTCAAACATCTAAAGAGAGCCCTCTCCAAAATCCAAGAGCCACTACAGTCACTAGGAACTGGATCAGACACAGAACTGTATGTGTAATGTGTGAGCCAAAATTACCCCAGACACCACCACCATCATCATCACCATCACAATTGCACTAAAATTATAGCAGTAGCAGAAAAATGTAGCAGTAGTTGAACATTGTCCTCCATTTTGGTTCATTTTTGTCTTACACAACATTATATTAGAATAGGTCTGAATGAGATGACCAAAAATCACTGTATTTCAATATTATATCAGTATGATGATAGTGTGTTCATTGGTATTTGTGAATGTGTTTTTATGTTTTAGGTAAAAATAAGAATGATTATCGCTGTGTCTTAGCAATGCACAATATATCTCAAAATTATCATTTTTACAATTGCAGCAAACACACATCTGTATTAGATTTTTGATTAATTAAACTTGCAAAAAAGATTAGATCTCAATATCCAGCATGGTTATCAAATTTCTAGTCAAATAGCGGATAGTGAGGTAGTTCTTCTCATAGGTAAATAAACAAAAATAAGTAGAAATGACAATAACCTTAAAAAGAAGAGACTTTTCAAAAAAAGTCATTTTCTTGCCGAATTTCCGGGTGTGCTCTACAATATATCAGCTTTAAATATGAAAGTGTCATTTCTCATTTGTGTGATTTTCTTTTTGTTCTTTGGGTTTCCCCCATAAGAGATTTTAATTATGAAAGTCATCAATAACTATGGCAGCTGTCATCCGCTATCTGTCTACTGATAATCTCATCACATTAAAACTAGCCCCTTCCCTTAGACCTGCCTTTGAACCAGTTACTGACCATTTTATTCATATATACTAACACCAATACTATGCATGTGTATCCAGGTATTATCGATAAAGACAAGAATTCTTGCAGTCTTCAGTTTTGTATTTACATATACATTGCTTTGCTCCGCCACACTCAGTACTATAAAAAAAACACAATTTTACGCTTGTAGAGAAGAGAAGGAAAATTCAGCAAACACCCACAATCCCTACTCAATAATAGTAAGGAAAAAAATAAATAAAGAACTCACAATGGCTGCATACACAAAAATCTATTGTTCTAGGGTTTTTCTTTGCAGCTCTAGTTAGCCTCCACTGTAGCAGGGATGTTAATAATAGAGAAGACTATATCGACTGATGAGTACATGAACAATTCATTACAATTTAGTCCAGTCTAGTCCAGTTTTATGGTGCTTTTTATCTTATTTAGTCTTTATTTAACTGGGCAACCGATTTTAACATGATGCAATGATAGAAGCTCAATTTAGGGGAACTGTCCAAGGTTCTGAATCTTTTAATAAAGGGCACTTGACATTTTTATACCAGTGATTTGATTGGTTTTAATAAGGTACAAAAATAGTGGCATACGGTTATGATCTGTGACCCCAGTATTACAAAGTCCTGGTTTAGACCTTGTTTAGTCTTGGTTTAGGTCCTGTTTAGCCCTGGTTTAGACCTTGTTTAGTCCTTTTCTTGATTTTGTTTAGTACCAGTGTAGTTTAGACTTCATTTAGTCCATGTTTCTGATCTGCTTTCGACCTGATTTAGTCTTGATATAGAACTAGAAGAGTTTAGACCTAAATTAGTTCCTGTTTTTCATCTATTGCTTCAGATGTCTTTGTATTTGCTATTTGTACAGCAGTGTGAAAAAAGAAGAACGTCCCTTGAGAGTTAAACTGTTTAGGAAATACAACCCGGAGACAAAATCAAAACACGACTGAGAGGAATCACGGGGCTTATTACGGTTCACAACAGGAGTGAAAGAAACACTAGCAGCAGGTGTATGTGCAAATAGAGAAATGCCAGGGCTGAATAGAGCATTTCTACATCCACTGTTTTGTTCCCCTTTAGGCTGCAGCCCTCTGGAGTATGCAGGGAGGAGAGGGAGAGAAAAGACGGGCTAAAACAAACTCAATCTCAGCTGGTTTGAAGAAGCCCCCTGGCAAAAGCACAGAGCAGAGGATCTAGTCTGAGGTTTAGGGGCGGATCAACGGTCAACGTCCCATCCTAAAACACAAGGTTTGACTGCAGGGTCTTCTTCCTGAAGAGACCAGGAAAAGCCGATTTTCAGCCTTTAAAGCAAAAACAAACGCTATGCTCAAGGCTGCAGTCTAGTACTTCTGCTCACACAGTCTGTAATACACTCAGCCTAAGGATATTTGGGTTTTCTGAGCAAGCCAAGACTTTTAATTTAAGTGTAAAGAGACACAGCACCCCCTAGTGGCAGACAGAGCACTTAACAAAGCAACGTTATATACTACACTCATTGATTGGCCACTTTATTAGGTATTCAACTGCTCGTTTACCGTGACAGTAAATCAATGAATTCAGTCATGCAGACATGTTCAAGACATACCTGCTGGAGCTCAAACCAAGCATCAGAAAGGGGAAAGGGGGGAATTATATTACTTTGAATGTGGCATATTTTTGCAAAAGAGTTTAAAAAGATAGAAATTGTCTTGTTAATGCCAGCAGTCACCTGGTAGAACAGAGAAGAAGACGACCATGTCTGTACACACAAAATGCCAAACCTTGAAGTTGATGAGCAACAGCAGCAGAAGACCACATTAGGACCACTTTAATAGTTACAGGGTCTACATAATAAAGTGGCCATTGATGGTATTTTCTATTATAATTATCTGAATATACAGCACAGAGACAGGCATGGGGTGACAGGTCAGGACAAGACATGAAAGAAAGAGAAAATGAACAAGCTCAGCAAAGCTCTGCAGTAAATTGCCATCTCCCTGATGACCTTACAGTGCACTTAGGCATTTCTGATCTCCCTTAATATATTAATGACTCCTCCTTCACCAGCTGAGATAAGGGCTGGTCAGTTATGGACACAGGCTAGACAGTGAGATATTAAGGGGTCTGTTTTAATTCAGTAATGGAATAATTAAATTACATTATCAGCATATTTCAGTCTCGCTGGCCACTTTATTGCGAATAAGGAAAAAGGAGTGGAGTCTGTATTTCCTCCCCGTATTACCATGAGCTGCGGGTACTGCCCCCTGTCCAAAGATATGCATGTGTTGGTTGAATTGGTGACCTAACACAAGCCCCAAGTGAATATTTGTCTGTCTGTGTATGTTTCTGTTAGGGATGCACCGATATGGAATTTCTTGTCTGATAGCGATGCTTTTTGAGCTATTGCGTTCGCAGTTTTGGTCCGTAATTAATTAATTACTTAATTAATATTCATCGAAGAAGTACCCAAATCGATCCAGTTTGGCGTCTTTATGGTATGTACCTGTGTGCAAATGTTGAAACTGATCCAGCAATTCGTTTTTGAGTTATCGCATTCACAGCTAGGTTCTGCGGAACGGACTGATTCCATAATATCGTTGTTTCGCCAATATAATTACCATTTTGACCGATTCCGATATTCTGTAAGCATGTATTAGTCCCCCATGTTTCTTGAAACTATGTAATCTACATATATTCACTGATTTAAATATATATAGTATATATTAATCCATAAATATTAGTTTTACTTACTTTTCTACCCCTAAATTTAGACTTTTTCAAATAGCTTTTCTTTTGCTGACTGTTTCTGAACCTAAATATTAGGAGTTATCCTTTTTGAACACCAGGTTACCATCAGTCATCTGTACAGGCCGATACTGATATTAGTCAAAAAATTAATCATTGGCCGATACCGATGTTAAGGTGATATATCTGTGCCTATGTTGTGCCTGCCCTGCGACTGGCCAGTGTCAAGGCCAGGGTGTAACCCGCCTTAGGCCCACAGTTTCTAAGATAAAGTAATGGGAGTAGGTATAAAAAGATGGATGACTGAAATGTACAAGGTCTACCTAATAAAGTGGCCAGTGAGTGTGGTCTCACAATGCATGTATTGATGTTGCAATGTTTAAAGTAAGAAAGAGCCTTTTAGTTTTTAATCAATTTCCATCTGTAGTGTAACATTAATGGAATATGTCAGCTAAGGCTATCATGCACTAAATGGATGACATTGTTTTGTGCTAGCCAGGTGAGTACCCAGTAATTGCCCATATAGAAAACACACACGCTTAATCCACCACAGTGCAGGCAACACATCAAGTAATTTAGCTGATTTTTAGTGGCTTCCCTTCCCATGTAACCCTCCCCAAAACAGCTTTTATACCCCCCCAAAATTCCAGACAATTCCTAATTGAAAAAAGCCCTTGTGTGCACTTCCGATGGAGTACTTTAGCACTCCAAACCTCAATAACATCCTCTGTCCTCACAGTCTTGCTCATTTACACCGCATTTTACTCGACCCCACATAAGTGCTAAGACGGAAGTCCAAATGCCAGCTCATTAGCATACCTAATTACATTTCACTAATAATGACTGAGCATTGAAGAGACAGAGAGAAGAAGGGTGAACAAGTCAAAGTGATTATCAAAACAAGCCCCATTTCCTCTTTCAAGCACTATCCAAAGCCTTTACGGTGGCAGATGTGCAGAGAAGGCACTTTAACATTGACAAAAGTGTCCAACTATCACAGTGTTTCAATTAAGGGCAACGCCACGGATATGCTCGTTTTTTCAATTCAGCACCTGCAAAAGAGATACAAAAAAGGAGCAAGTAAATGAATACCTAATTAAAATGAATGGAAGCAAAGAAGATAAAAAAGATACAAAAAATGATCTACTAAACAAATTGATCCAATCGAGGATGCAATGGTGGCAAAAAGGTTAGTGCTCCTGCCACCCGGCAAGAAGGATTTGGGATTGAATTTTTAGGCCAACGGACAACTCTCTGGGTGGAGTCTGCATGTACTCCCAGTGTTACTGTTGGTAGATGTAAAAGATGAATGAATAATTGACTCATCCTACAAAAAAAACATGTATTCAAGAGTATAAGGTCTTCACTGTTAAGCCGGACTTTCCATTATTCTCAGTTGAATACCTTCTATGGTACAAAAAGCTATTTTAGCATCATAAACAACCCAACACATGGATAACATAAAGCAGCTATTCCACTAGAGGCACTAGGGGTCATCTCAAAAAACACCCCTCGCTTTCACTAAGAGCATTAAAGACTCAATTTAGCTTTTAAAAATTATTTTCCTCTGTGACTGTGGCTGGGAGAGTAAGTGCAGCAGTGGGTCAGACAGTCTAAGCTCTTTATCCAGGTTCACCGAGCTGCCACACATTACATGGACGAGCAAAGTAAAAAGACAGCGTCAGCACACACTGAATAAATCTCTATGGACGTGGCACTAAAATCAGTTATACCTTATCTTCACTGTGAAATAAGAAATGACTGGAGCCTGTAGGATTTTTGAGCAGGAAGTACTGAATATAAGATGAGATGATTTAGTCCTGGTTAAGACATGTTTTTTATTGTACTTAGTTAGGCCCTGGTTCAGTCAGTAATGATAATGGGTTATATTTATTCATATACATTCACACGCTGGTGGTGAGGGAAGCGTGTCGGCCATTGTGTACCTACAGCCCCTCCAACCACCGCCAAACAACAATCACAACCACAGTCTTGCCCCGGGATACAACGACAGTCCTAACCCACCTCCTGCTCAAAAACCCTGCAGACATCGCTGCCTCAGACAGGGACTTGAACCGGCAACCCTCTAGTTACAAGGCGAGTCCTGATTCAGCCCTGCTTTAGTCCCGGTTTAGTCCTGCTATCTTATATCTGTATTTGTGATGGCTTATATGCACACTGCCTTACTTTGGAGGGGCTTGGGATATTAGGGGGGGTGGAGGCACACTGAAATAGGTCTATCAACGCCCCTGTTTGGAACAGAGCTAGTGTCCTCCACACTCACTACACAACACAGTCACACACACTTCCAGTTAAGTGCATTTAGGCTCGTGCAGCTGCAGCCAATTATTATTTTACTATAACAGATGTATATCTTTCATTTAATTTTGTAAACCACCTGTCCATTCTGTAATTAATCTCATTTTGTACAAACGTTTTTCACATTAACCCAAAATTTCCTGTACGTAACATGAATGCTTACTTTTACATATTTATAATGCCCATGGCATTAAAAGCAGTCTGTTATGTTAAGAGAAAGCTAGTGCAAGGATCAGTTGGAGTTCATGAAAACCCAGGGGGTATATAACAGGAAATAACGTGTAGATACTGGATATATGAAGGCAGTTGTTTTTAAGGCAAACATTTACATTGCATATACTGTACATAGCATTGAAGTAATGGTCAGGTAGTAAATTTTAAGCATTTGCAATTTTGTTTTTGTAATGAAACTTTTTCTTATTTTAGAAAACATACGGACTACACCTTTAAGAAACAGATATTTCAATATTATTTCACAAGATGGTTCACACAAACTGGTCAGTTATTAGTGGTCTGCCCTAAACAAGACCACTGTGCATGCATTTGGTAAGCAATGCACAATTAAATTTAAAATCAAACACTTAATCTCTTAGTTATAATCATTGAATCAACACTTTGCAATAACTGCAGCACAATTGCTGTATTGTCACATTGACTTTATTGTAGTGACAGTCATAAGGTTCATATGCTACTGTCCCCTTATTCTGAATGTTGTAAAGCTCTTTCAATCCACTGCCCACTGTCTGATGTAGTGTGAAAAAAATCTAATCTTAGCAGATTAAAATAAAGCTATGATCTTCAGGTATATGCTGAACTCATCACATTATCTGACCAGTGACCTCCGTAAGGTCACCACGACCGCATCTGTCCTCGATTAAATCCCCTTTAAGAGCTGAGTGTATTCGCTCAATCACAGGTAAAAAGAGGGACAGGCATCTGGGAGAGAAAGATAAGTGCAAAGAAAGAACACAAGCATCAGAGAAAGTATCCTGGGGTCAGGGGCACCGCTTTGAGCATGTTATCAGAGGGTCAGTGTCCTGGACGTCCTTCAAAACTATCTCACTCATCAATCTGCCCAATGGAATCAAAAGATGGTCAGGAAAACGAATATTTCCAATTAATTTAAACATTCAGTTTGATATAGGTATAAACTAATGTCCAGCTAAAATGATAAATGACCTACCAGGCACCAGCCATTATATACATACAGTAATGTTTCCTAATTTGTACCCATATAAATGATAATGTTAATTTACACTAAACTATATTGTGAATTCTAGAGGCGGCACACTTAAAAGGACAATTAAATGTTAGAGACCCTCATTGGCCAGTTTATTAGGTATCTCTTTGTAAGTGTTTTCCCAGACAGCAAATTAAACATTAAGCAGTAACTAATACAGTATGTTCAAGACAAAATGTGATGAAATTATTTTTCTTTAAATACGCACCCACTTTACTAATGAACAATGGTAAGAATGCTGATGTGTCTGGTTCTTACACTTCACTGAAAAAGAAAACGCTTACATGGTGAATGAAAAAGTGTCAATGTTGTGTTTTTATTTTCAATGCAATTCTAGTAATATCCTCAATATCAACATCACATCAGGCTCTGGTGTAGATGTCAGGGCAGACCTCCTCATTGTGTGGGCGCGACCCCTCGGGTGGCCTCATCTTGTGGCGTGTCACTCAACTCTTCTCCGAGCATCAGGTTAAAGGAGATTATAATCTAATATGTCACTGATGTGCCGCTGAAGGCCGGACACACAAACACCAAACACACATTTATCAAACACAATGTACTGCACCAGAAGCTGAAGCAGACACAGTCAAAAAGCCCAAGGGGTTGACACGCTGTGTGCTCGCTGTCACGTGCCCGTCGTCAAGGCAACCACTCATAAACACAATCTCCAAAAACAAGAAAGGCAAAGAAGCGGCGGAATATATAACAACTTGTACAGTGGTGAAATGAGTCACAGGTCCTGCAGCCTGACTCAAGAATAGGGTTGAGTAAAGCAAAAATCTACCTCATGGACTTTAATAAGAAATACATATGCGCTGTTAAAATATTTTTTTCTATTAGAGCCTTTAATAAAAATGTGACTAAATAAATATAAAAGTCAAACCATGATATCCTTAATTTAGTCCTACTTTGACCTTGTTTTTGTCTTTTTGTTTTTTGAAGAAACTAGTTCTGCTTAATTGAACTTGTATCAAAATATTGCATAAATATCCATATCACAATTTTCAACATGGTTATCAGTAATCAAATGTTTTCTCATATCCTGCAGCCCTATTCAATCTTTTTAAGGATTCAGGAAATACTGTTTGGTCCATTTAATATTAAAAAATATAATCTGAAATAATAACCAGGCCCTACCCCTTAAACCTGCCAAGTAGTAATAGTTTAGTGTTAATGGTCTGGCAGCTTGAAAGACCTCTATATCTGTGTTTCCCTACTCAGCCAAACTGCTGACTCCCGGCGCTAGCATGAAGAGAGTAAAGAAAGATGCATCATGGCTATTTTTAAACAGTTTGTTTGAATGTGTGAGAGAGCAGGGTGTCCAGCACTGTAGAGGATAAATGGCATTGTCAGGACTAAACAGGAGGCTGGCATGGCTCAAGGTGACCGTCTGCTCGGGCCTAAGCTGGACCATAATGTCGCCCCTGGCAACAGGATGTCACTCTGGCCCAATGCCAACCTGGAGAGGGGTCCCAGCAGCAATCACAAGCACAAGAAGTGTAGTGGCTCACTGTGTTTGACCAATCTGTTTTCTTTCCTTTCCTCTCAGGCTTATTTGAATCATTTTTAAGTTAATTGGACATTGATCCTGACAGGTAATCGCTATCTTAATATTTATCAAACATTTTAAAATGCATGTGACATTAGGGTCATATTCATATTTTTCTGCTCATTCCCAGGGTTGTGGGTGATTGGAACTTCCCAACAACTATGGGCCTTAGGTGCAGTTATAACCATTTACTTCCAACCAACTAACTAGGGGCAATTCAGATTCTCGTAATATGCATGTCTTTGAGAACCCATGGCAAACAAAAAAAGACATGCAGACTCCACTCAGAGAGACGCATACTGTTCATGGACTAATTTGATTATCACAGTCAGAACCAATGCCAGCATACAGCATCAATATATTGTAAACCAAATATTACCCAATATGTATAGATCAAAATTGTACTTTCCGCTTTTTGCAGCGAGCCAGTGCACCATTTATGTGCCCCCTTTCTCCTCAATACCTTTTCTAAGTAAGCACACACATCAACATCACATTCAATACAGCTAAAGTGCTTGAGTACCCCAAACCAGCTTGAACTCAATCTGTGGTTTTCAATACAAACTCAACATCTTCCCTCCCACAGACAGAAAACCCTAACAGGTGCTCCCTACACAATAAGACTTTGAATACAGACAGAAAACCCCAGAGCGTAGGTGTGGAAGTGCCTCTACAGCCTCCGCAAAGAAAAACAGAAGAAAATGAAATTCGACAAACTGTGCATCACTTTTCCCATTAACGAGAGACAACAAACAGGCAAATTCCACAGCATATGGACTAGTTCAGACCGGGATGGGTTTCAAAGCGGCCCCGCCATTCACTGCCATATGGTGCCACTAATTGCTTGTTTTTCAGAGACTGACAGAGAAATACACCAAAAGAGATGAGAGAAGGAAAAAAGATCAGGTCCAGTCCAAAAATTGTGCAAAAGTTTTGATGTCTCTGCAGTTATCAGCAGCTTAATAATATTATAATAATGCATCAGATTTATGTCGTGCTTTTCTAGACACTCAAAGCACTTCATAATTGAGTGAATTATACATTTCTTACAGTAACAGAAGCCTCAACAATGATGACGGAGACGTGGCAGCCATACCACACCTACAACCACTCATACCACCATTAAACACACACATGAACATCACAGTCATATCTTTAGGCAAGGTGAATGAAGTGTCTTGCCCAAGGACACAGTAGCCGTATAAACTGGACTGCCAACCTTCCTCCAGGTTTTAAATGATAGGCAATGTCATTGGATTCCCTCTCATCTTTTGCTAAGTGGTGGAAGATTAGGTTGCAACAAGGTAGAAAAAAATTGCATTTAAAAGCTATCCACTTGAAACACTTATAATGAGATGCAAGTATCCCGGGATAGCGGTAACAACACTGATTTGATTTACAGCTGTCACTTGGGACGGTGCCTGCAGTTGCCTATAGACTCAGATAGACTGCTACAAGCAAACATGTGTTGTGTGTATGTTCCAACCATGTTCAGAAGTGTTTCATGTTCACACCAACAGAAACATAAGCTTTGATTCTTCTCACAAGTCTCCTCCTCCAGTCTTGATTTACTACAAGTGGTTTCTCCTGGGAGGCGCCCAGGACAAATAGAGGATCAAATGAAATGTCACTTCAAATTAGATTCTGCGTGGCCCTCTGTAAATAAGTTCATGTAATCATCTGAAAGTAGATGCTCAGATGTCAGATCCAGCAACATGTGAAGCAAAGAGATTGATTCATTTATAAATATTGTGCTAAAGTACTAGTATCTTCCCATTTTCTCATCCAGGGTCACAGCAAACCATCAGCCTCCTATGTGCAGTGACTTGTGAATTGATTTTGGCTTAAATTTTACATTGGATGCCTATGATATAACCGTCACAATTTATCCAGGGTTGAGACTGAATTGTGACAGGATTTGACAAAATATAGAAAATAAAAATGTTTTTTGTCATAGATTCTGGAGTGGTGCTCAGCATAGTAATTTCCGCCTATCAAAAATGACTCACACCATGATGTCGTTCAATTCAGTTTAGATGATTCACTAGTTATTACAAAGTTATTAAGATTCTATCTCAAAGAACCAACTACAGGTTCAGCGTGTACCTGTTCCTAACAGTATTTATTTATTTGAATTTAATTTCTTACAGGGACACTGCATATTAATAAACATTTCTGTCAATATGCCAGAATTACCCAGAAGGCTATTTTCATCTGCAGTCCCTAGACAGATGGTAAAAGTCATCCTAAAGGAATAAGAGTAAAATTACAACAATTAGAAACATTTACTAAAAGGTGCTAATAAGCAAAAATGTTCATTAAATCTAGCCTAGATTTAATGAACATTTTAGCTTAACAGCACTTTTTCACAGGAGAATTTCCAATCAACATGGTAAAAAAGCCAGATTTATCCACTTGTTTTTGGTGAAGCTATAGTCTGTGATTTCCAGTAAATACATGCTCATCCATCACCATTGTCTTTCTCTGCTATTTAGAACCCCCGAGCTAAATTTAGATCAATGGAGGGAGCGTAGTCGGGATCCAAAGTGTGCACTCACACCTGCACTACACTGTGATGCAGAGGAGTCACATGGTTCTGACGCTCGGCTTTCACAGAAACTGCCACCTCAGACACCGCACACGGGGCGGCCATATTGGATCTACGCTTCCATATCATCTGACTCACCGGGCTAGAGTTTGCATACTAATCAGCTGTACTTGCAGATTATGAAGTGAAGACAGTAGAAGTGTTCATACTGTTAGCATGTGTTAGATATAAAACAATAAACCATAAGTGCTGTATATAATTTGCAAAATGATAGACAATTACATGGTCAACATTTCTATTATATGACATATATTTTTTGTGGTTAAGTATTTGTCAAATGTCTAAAAAAAGGCAAGAAATATAAGTTATCTAATAAGTTAAATTCAGTTAGTTTTATAGTGCACTGTCTCTGGTCTCAATAACTTATTTACTTACTGACACCTACTGTAGCCTCTGCCATCCTGCATGTTTAGTCATGGGTGTCAACAAGAAGCAAACTACAGCAAAATCTTAAACAATGGACTCTTTTAAACACATCTGCCTAACATACACTTTTTGCACAATACCTAGATACAATGCAAGGAAGGACTCAACAACTGCATACATATTTGTTGTCACATGGGACTGCACTGAACTTCATGACAAACACTGCGTAACTGTTAGACATCTGTCTTGCACCTCATGTGACACTGCAGATGCCATCCAGCTCTGTCCCAAATCCCCATTCATTACTATTCAGGCTGCGTTCAAGTTGAATACATAAGAAGGTGATTACTGAATTTACAGTAAGTTCGCTGTGTCATGCTGAGAGCCGGGTCACCTTCCAAACTCTGCATCATGAAGTAGTGTGTGCACTGAGTGAGTAAGCATTTCACACCTACCCTGCAACCTCTGCATCACGTTGGCGATGTCCCTAGGAGAGTGTCCGTAGTGTCTGGGTGATGCCATGATGCTGTCCGGAGGGGGTCATTAAAAAGTCACGTCCTAACTCCACCGGCACATCAGAGCTGCAGTGTTCCCATTCTCAGATCAGCCTCTGGTTTGTTTTTTTAAGGAGTAGATGAGGTGCTATAACTGACTATGTCCATGTTGTTGTTGTTGCTGAAGTCATCCCTGTTGCAGTCTGTAGCAGTCTATACTCCCTCACAACTCCTCCCCCGGTGATGAGGTAAGTGCATGTGTCTATGTGAACATCCATGTGTGTGTGCATCAGCCCCTCCCACTTCTGAGCTGCTTCTCATCACCGCTTCCTGGTCCACAAGCTTCGTCCAATCAGAACGCATGGTGTGTCCATCGGTGTGGCATCAGCACCAATAGGAGTGCAGGTGTCCGGATAGGTCTGTGTGACTGAAAGACAGGGCGCAGTAGAAATTGGTCAGGTATATAAGTAAATACTGTGACAAGTAGCACAAGTAAACAAGTGTATTATAAACAATGCTATAGAATACATGTTTAAAATATATATAATTTCAGAAAAAATTGTTCTAAATTATATACATTTTGTAAAATAATTAGAACTAATAATTCTATTCCAAAGGTAATCTATTTAATGTATATACAAATAATAATAACACACATGACACGTGTAGCCACAATTACCATGGGGCAGACTGAGCAAGATGTGGCAGCTGTACCACCCCAACAGTCTATCTGATCACCACTAAGCACACCCCATATAAACATGGTAACACATTCATACACTTGCAAGGTGGGTGAACAGTCTTACTCAGTGACACAATTGAACCACAACCATTCCAGTAAATTGACGACCTGAGTAACCTGTGCCCCAATAATAAATTAAGCAAAACAACAACTATGTCCCTACTGAAGCACCAGGATTATATACTAAAAAATATATAGGGATTTTATATTGCCACTCAGTCAAGAATAACTTCATAATTATCATGACAATGCTACAAAGACTTGATTACTGCCCATTATATTACTGTACCATGATTAACTCCAATATCGGTTTATTGAGCGTTGTTAAGATTTACCTCTTACCACATCCTCTCCACCTGCAGCTTTGATTAAATGGAGCTATCAATCCTGCGCCATGACATATATGAACTACGACTTCCACAGCAAACAAAAAATATGCTGATACCTGCAACTTTTATGTGTCAACAAACTCAAATCGATATATCAACAACAGTCAACCAGAAATCTATCTTTCGTCACTAAAATAGGCCATGGTAGATCAATGAAATGCAGGCGGGAAATGGGAGGAGGCAGTGGACCCTAAGCACTTATCGCGATGTGTAATCCTATTAGACAAGTCCTTTCATCATCACCATCATCATCTCCGGAGAGCTAGGGACTGGAGGAAGAAGATGTTCGGCCACTCTGTCATTCAGCAAAATGAGAAATGGGACCTTGGCAGTGGGAAATATAAAGGTGATAAATGATGTCTGCTGTCCATTTGTACAGGGACTTGTATGGCACTGGATGGTACTGAACTGCACACTGGATTTGACTGAGATTATGATAATGGTCCAAATCTGCTTTTAGTGTTAATTAATGTAATGGCATCATGCAAATGCACTGACAGGTAAATTAATGTTAGGGCAAGAAATTTATGTGTCCACTGTGTGAAAAATATAACCTATAACCTTTCTGCAGTTTGAATGGCTTTAAAGGTTTTATGCAGTATTTTGATGACTAGAGGAAGTTATATAGGCCAATAATAAGAGGCCAATAATTGTCCATGCCACAATTCATCAAAATGACTATTTCAGTACATCATATAATGAGAACATGTGTTTTGTGGTAAAAGCACATTATAATCAACAACCTGACTTGCCAATGCCGTTATTTTGCCTGTCCCGCACGCGCCTCTGCAGCAGTAGCCACGCGGAATGCTGATCCATACATTTTTACGCTGCTCGGCTCGGGGTGACCTCTACCGTCCACAACAGAGCCCCAAAGGACCAAACACATTCAGCAAAAGAAAGTGGAGAGACATGCCGCAGCGAAATGTGAAAAAGACTCGTAGACAAAAACCACGTGGGTCAATAGAGACTGCAGCCAAAGAGCACCCGTTACGATCCGTTTTACTTATCTAATCTTTGCACAGCCACAGCGCGCAAGGACCACAACAATGTAATGACTGTGTGGTAATCTTCTTTGAACGTAGTCAGCAGCTTTCTAGAATCTCCCCAGAAAAGGCTGTGCATTTACAAATCAACCAACTACCATGTTAAGCATAAGGCCTATTTCAAAATGGAAAAACTGGCCTGGTTGCAGCAATGCCACCATTGCCTGAGAAATGTCTACATGTAGTAAACATCCAAAATGTATTCTATACGATGACCGTAAATGCTGCTCTTAAACACCAAATGTGCATGTTAAATTACAATAGCTTTAACGTTTTAATTATGGACTACTTACTACTTTCCTAGATAGTGCAGTGAGTGGCGCCAAGGTCAGGCTAACCACCAGCTCCATCTAGTGGTCATACCTAGAATAACTGATCCAGCTTGCTATAAACAGTTTACTGAAAGTTTCTCAGAAGGGAAGCGCGAGGATAAGACAAGTGACAAGTGGGGGTGGGGTTACTATTTCACTCATTGTTATGGGTGTTTCACAGTAGACTTAATAATTAAAGGAAATGTTGAGCCAGCCGGAGCAGTGAGGACAAGGAGGAATGTTGGCTGTCATTTTAGATACAGTAATACATTCAAACATACAAGGCCCCCTACACTTTGTACTGAGATGCTGTTCTTGATGCATACCAATATGACTACTCGCATCCTTCCTTCAAGCTAAACTGATGACTTGGCAAATTCAAAATGGACTGTGTAAAACTACGCTGACGTTATGAAAATGGGTGTAGAAGCTTTCATTTGACTTATTGATTGACTAAACTGCTGGTATAACGGGGGAATTTTATCAATACAGAGGTCTATTGTACACTGTTTAGATCTGGTTTAATCTTAAATTAGTTCTGATTTAGTCCTGAAATAGTTCTGTTTTGACACAAGCTGAATCTCATCAGTCTACAATGTTTTTTATCTTAGCAAAGCACCAGACACATAAAATATAGTGGCGTTCCCTTGCCACAGAATATGGAAAGACAGAGCAAAAAACCCTAAAGAGGCCGCATTATCCTGGCCTGCCTTATATTTTAAGGTTATTAGAGCAATTGGACCCTTTTATTATACAATATTTTCCCTTAAACCCAAAGACAGCTGCTTTGGTCAATGGTAAGAGATGCCTGTGGCCTCTGTGGTGAAAGGACAAGAATGAATGAAATACTAAATGTGGACGGTCACATAGGGTTGAGCACAACATTTTCTTGTATATACCTTTTTATTTACTGTACCTTGATATTATACATTAGAATTGTTTGCTAAGACATCTTTAAAAACAGTAGCAGTTTGGCCCCAGCTATAATGCATTCTTATATATTTATATTATAGTCACAGAAATGAAGGATTTTTTTATTTCTGTCAAACCTTTTGTGAATGATATGTATATACAGCACCATCATACTGTAATAACTTTTAAAAATACCTTGATGCCCTCCATGGTCAGATAATTTGGGGGTAACCTTGTTGTAGCCTATTAATCATCTCAAAGGAAAAACAACGTCTGAGGAAGTGATTTTAGCAACACCCTGTCGTCTCCCCACCTCCAGGATCTCTGTCCCAAATAGATAAGCCACTCCTGTTGCAGTATTTCCAAAGGCAGGAAATGTGACAGTGTGGTTTTCCAATTCCACAAACAAGAGGTTTTTTAGGCTGTTAGTCTGTCCGGCGTACTTCTGGGCTGAGGCTCCTTGGAGAGGGAAGACGTAAGAGCAGGAAAATCCATCAGAAGTTAGAAGAGACTAGCGTTTTTTTTACCCAAATGAGAAGTTGGGAGAGAAAAAGCAGGCCGATTTAATCCGGACTAAACGAAGTCATGGCAGAGAACGACACTAATGTATTTTTGGAGATACTTCAGTCTTTTGATGCAGGTGAGTTTTTTTTCCTTACAGTTTGAGATAGTTTGCTTTGTAGTGTCAGGGTTAGCAGCACATGTGTCCTCCTGGGAGTTGTAATAACCTCTAGTTAGGTATAATTTGTGCCCGATGTTATCCTGAAAGAAAACAAATACAGGTTTCTAAGCAATCCTAGACACTAACAGTGCATTCCTATGGCTATCCTAAGTGGCTTTCCTAACACAGCGATATATGTTAGCCCCATGTTAATATGAGCATTACTGAAGGAAACTGATGTATTTTTGTTGGCACGAGGCCAGTGGGTTTTGTCCAAACTGCTGCATTCTCTTGTTGCTCCTGACACACTTACATTGGCACAATTTCATATTAAGAAAGAAAGCACAGTGTAAAGCACAGATTAAATAGTTTGTTGCCTCTGTAATGTTTTGGCACTTATTTTTAGCAGAGTAAAGAGGAAATGGTGTTATTATGGACTTGTTCCATGTCATGAGCAAGCTGCTAACTTTTTGTTCCCCCTCAATCCTTGTGCAAATGTATTTAGGTAACAAAAGCAGAGCATGGGTCACTGTCAAATAATGAATTCTAGTTAATATGTACTTTGTTTAATGGTATAATAGTTTTAATGGTTTTAAATAACACAATGCTTTTTATACTTATGACTTCACATTTTAATTGACCCCATCTGTTGTTTTAACATTGTATTGTCATTCATCTTTTACCACTTAGTGATTACATTAGTGATCGCGGACTGGAGCCTAGCTTTGGGCCTTATTTGGGGTAGCCTACACCATGGACAGTGGCAAGTTAGTCGACGGGCTAACAGAAACATACTATTTCAATTACTCTGGAGCCGAAAATCTCAGAAAGCACACACACAGGGAGGACATACTGAGGTCCCTTAATCAAAAGTGTGTGTTTGACGCCAAAAAAAAAACATTGATTTACTATTTTATTTTTATCATTTATAAATATTAGTTTGAGGTATGTCTGGAAGTTAATTTCTTAACTACTCTTCTATTTTTCTAGTGCCTCTGATCATTGCTTTCTGTGTGTCGGTTGCTGTGGGTCTGGTGTTGGGCACTGTGGTCTATATTATCCTGACCTGGATGTCCCGACGAAAGGCAGGCTCTGCAAGCATCACCCGCCGCCCACATCGGAAAACACGCACCTCTTCACGCTCGCGCCCCAACTTCAACCGCACCAACAGCTATGACCGACGCAGTAACAACAATCTACTGGGGCCTGCTTTCAGCTTCCAACGCCAGAGCTCATCCCCAGATCAGGCTGACCCACTGGGATACAAATCCAGCTTTAGGGGGTCTACCTTTCATCCTTTGCTTCACTGTAGCCAGATAGCAAGAGAGGCAGAAGAGGGCCAAACGTCACTACCACGTACCCCAACACTGACAGCCTCCACAGGGACAGCTCAGGGCTCTGGTCCAGCTGCTCTGGATCCTTCCAGACCCGAATCCTTTTGGGGAAATACAAGTCTAAGAGGTTTCCATGTCACACAAACGCCACCTCCAGCTTATGAAAGCATCATACGAGCTTATCAGGAGACACGCACCTAAAAGAGGACAACAAAGATCCCATAAGACAAGGTCCAAATTAAATAAAAGGACAACTACAGGGATTTAATGTGTACTGAACAATATGAAACTGGGAGCTTAAATTTATGCCAAAAGTAAAATAAATAGGAATATGATTTTAGTTTGCTCATGGGAGCACTTAACATATATCAGGATCAAAATGTAAAAATAAGAACATAAACATAATATTTAATCAACTATGCACCATTATTGTAGGCTAACTGTTTTTGAGTGAGCTGTATACTGTTCTTTAATGCTTTAAAAATACTATAGTTGTGCTTTATATTTGGTGCCTATTTTCAAATAAGAGGAATGTTTTTTTTCAAAAATTGTTTACAAAGTTTGAGCATTTGTAAATGTATATTTTATACATATATTTATATGTATTATTAATAAAACTATGTACATATTGTTTTCTGTTTGTTGTATGCGATATTTACCAGACATCAAATGTGTAAATAAAGTAAATAATCTAAGTTAGGCGCCATATCTCCTCTTCAAAAAAGTGTTTCTAAAGCGTGAGCTGAGGGGGCGTTACTGCTTGACGCGTCACGTGATGACGTATTATTTATGAGACAGCTGTAACCGGCGCTCTGAGCGTAAAGAACATTCTGCACTTTTAATAGTTTGTGTTTAAAAAGGTAATATATTGCGAAAAATATAAATATAGAGGGTCCACTAAGGACATGACAGTGGTTAACATGTAATATGTCAAGCCGTGGCGGTCTGTCAAAATCTTTGTAACATTAATTGACACCGCACTAGCTAGGTTAACAGCGTCGGGTGTAAGGTTTATTTTCGTGTGACTGTGAGTAATATGGATACATGTTTGTTCTTCTTTTGGTCTATGCAAAGCGATTGAGGTCACAGTTGACATGTTTAGGTCACATAGCGTAGCAATTGACAGCTAATAACACTTGGCTCTGTGTCAGGAAGGTTAGTTGTGTTAGTTGGTCAGTTTTGTGATAAAAAGTGTAATGATTCAATGGACACATGTAAACTGATACAAGTTATTACGAAGATGAGAACGTTTTGTTGATCATTTTCAGCCCCGAGTCCAGGGGCATGAAGGCGGAGGATGTCTGTTGCAGCTCTGCGTCTGATCCGCTGTCGGAGGTTCAGTACAAAGGGACCTGAAGTGAAGAATGTATTTCAGTGGAGAGCATTAAGTGAGTTTAGATCGACTGGTTTTAGTAGCACTGTACATCACACAAGAGCTTCATGGCGACTGGAGAAAATGCCTTTCTTTAAAGTTATTCTGTCTTGACTTTCAGGAAAGGTTGCCAAAGTAACAAGTGCTGTTGTTCTGGGGTGAGTTAGTGTGTGGACACCCACCTTTGTTTTTTAGACAGATAGAGCTTAACATTTTATTATTTTTGTACAGTGGATGTATCTTTATCACATATGAGATAATTGCTTTGGACAAGGCTGTAACTATCAACACCAGTGCGATCCAAAAAGAGAAGTACAAATCTTATATATATCTGAAACGAGTCCCATCAGAAAAAAAGGAAAACATTACAGCAGGTAAATGTCAAAACTCATTTTTCATTTAAAATGTTGTAATTAGATTTTTACCATTACAAAAGTTGTAGTGTACAGTCTTACAAAGGTTTTAGTGTACAGTCTTACTGCATGCTTGTTTGTGAAAGTATCATGTTCATGTGTTTCCTGTGTCATCTTCCTTCTTCCGTAGGTTACATGCAATACACCAAGAAATTATGACTGAATCCATTTAATGGGCCTAAACATGGTTATTATTGGTTTAGGATTAATGTTGTTTCATTCTGATTTGTTTTCAGAACTTACGAACAAAGCAAGAAAAGAGTTGCATAAAGCTGCACGAAGGTTTCTTGAAATATCTTCTTGGCTTTTTCAACAATCAACTGAGGGTAAGAAAGAGTTTGTCTTTACCTCTTATTTAACCAGATTTACTTTAAGTACAGCTGACACTGTATCGACACAAAGGTTAAAGGTTAAAGGTTAAAGGAAACACCTGTAGGTACATGTACATCCTGTTTTTCTACCTTTCTAAAAGAAAAAATGAGGTGTGTCCAATCTTTTGGTCTGTACTGTATATATATA
>JAVQKC010056672.1:0-17909 GCA_036025475.1 Philypnodon macrostomus
AGACAAATCAAAAAAGTCAAATAGACCCTTCCCATGTTTGTCATGGTTTGGGGGCAGGGCCTCTTAATTGCTCGTTAACAATATTAAAACCCTTAGAAATCACACAATGTCTGATTAAGGTGTCCTTTGGTGCCAGTTGTGGCAGATGTATAGGGGCGTTTCGCCGATATACACTTTGCTGACGGGGACGACAGCACAGGCCTAGTTATGACATTGATGATGAGTACAACATTAATAGCAGCACCCTTATGTTTATAGTGTGTGGTAGATTTGTTTTGACTTGTTTGCTAATGCTGGGTGGAACACACAAAGATCATGATGTAGAAGCTAAACATTCCTTTGTTTCACACACCTACTCTCTTACACACCCTTCAAAGATATGGCAATGCTTCAGTCTTGTATGTGTGTGGGAAAGTCCTACGATGTTTTAATCTTAACCTACAAGGCCTAGATGTAGTGTATTTTAGAGGTTTTTTTTTGGTTCTATAATTTTACCACCAGTTCTTATACCTATCACTGCATTAATTATTAGAATTTATCTTCTATTACATCTAGTTAGTTTCATCTGACTTTCTGCATAAATTAAGTTTTGTTTTTGTTTAATCCCTAGACAACAGTTCAATGGTGAGGTCCTACATGATGGGACAGAGCCTTTCTACAGACCTCCAGTCTGTGATGTTGGCCTGCTTCATTGTGTACAGGTCCATCCCATATATGAGAAATGCTCACACTGAATTGCAGGGTAAGTAAATGTTGTACAATATAAATAGTATTTTTGTGTACACAACATGCACTACTGATCCATTATATTTAGGATATTTTAAGTGTTATAACTGGTTTCTGGTTTTGTAGGCTGCAGTTCAATTGGAGATTTGATGTCGCGCAGCAGCCAGTTGGGGATCCCTTTGAGAGATCTGCTCAGGCTGGTTCCTGTGCTACTCGGATCTACTGGATCACTCTCACTCCTGGGTCTTTGATTTTCGCTTGTCTTTAACTCTGTGGTCCTCAATGTCTAAGATGTTCCTCTGGACCTCATTTAAAGAAACTCCCCATGGTATTATTAGTTGAGGTTTTTATGGTAGATGAACTTTGCCTCTAAGAGGTATTCAGCCACAACTAGAAGCACGTGGTTTTAAAACATTGTGTTGCTGTAATATATTTGTATGTTTTCACACTAAAACTGTTTGTCACTATTTGCTCTGTACTTGTGATAAATCCTGGTGAACAAATGACATTTTAATGAAATCACACTCAGGTTAGCATTCACAACCACTCCAATATAAATATGTATTGAAGAAATGTTAAATATTAAATGCAGACGTCTTTAACTTCTTCAAAGTTGTATAAAACATCCGACCACATGACGTATAACAATTGTTAAAATAAAAGAAACAATATTTGAAAAGCAGCTTTCAACTTTACAATCCTTTCAACTGGTCTTTTTTAATTGTCATACTAGAGCATACCATTTTGAATTTAAACTCAAGTGTTGTGGGGGAGGCTAAGCACTTATTGTCATTCCCAGGACAAATTAAAAGCTACCAAATTAAAAGCTCCACAATGAAGGCATGAACTGTACACAAAAAGCCCTGCTGACGTCAACATAATTGCATGTAAAAGCACCATACTTACTTTTGAAAACTTGATACCATGCAAATATACCAAAAATATTAACATGTACTTTGATACACCTAAACAACCAAATATATTTCCACTAGAATGTTTTCTCTTGAGCCTACCATACCATCATCAATGCTTCTATTGTATTTAGTTGTAGTTTAATTTCCTGGAAACACGGTGCATAGTCCACACATCATTCCACGGCAGTGTCACATGACACACAGCAGTCAGCTGTGAGAGTCCAAGCTCCAAGCATTAGGTGATACTTTGTCCAAGATCACAGAAATAATTAAATTTCTATTTCACTTTCAGGCAGAATATCACTGTGGTCAATACTAAATTATTTATACTGCAATATTACCAGAGAAATGTAGTCCCTTAGCTCAAGTGAAAGAAGATGTCTTGAAGCATGGCAGGTTGTGTGGGACACTTGAAGTTATAAGTTGGGTGTGGACAGCGAGTCTGTGGGAAAATGAGCAAAAATCCAGTAGTGTTTGTTGCCACAATAAGGCTCTAAGTGTGTCACAGTGAACACACCCTATGGCTGTTTCTCACGTCCAGATGCAGTGTCAAAGTGCTGCTGTAGATAATGGTTTAACTCAACCAGGCATAAAAGCCCCAGCGACGCAAAGAGCAAAGCCAATATGAAACTAAAAGGCACAGAAATGTTTTATTCCCTCATCAAGATGAACTATTACTGTTACAACTGAGTCTTGCTAAAAGTAAAATGTTTAAACAGGAAAACTGTCCCTTCTCAGAGTTCTCTCAATGTGCTTCTGGTGAACACCCTGAGATGAGTAGCTCAAATATATTTGGGCAAAGATTATGTAACAGGAAACCTTCAGTTCCTCACCAAGCCTTAAATAGAGATGGACATGGTTTGCTTGAGGATGTGCTCTTGAAACACAGAAGTGCGCACTCAGATGAGGAAGTCACAAATTGGCCAACACTGATAAGAATAATTAAGTGCCCTGCTCTAAAACAACTTATAGAAAAATAAACTAATTGTACTGTATTTTGTGGATGACTCTGAACAGGACATGACAGAACAAGCTTCAGGGAGGTCGCCTTAGCTTTGACCACTTTACTTTTGACATACTTCCTGTATGGCTGTCGGCATTTCAGTAGCACAGCCATAAACGCATCTGGATTACTGGTAGCCTACAGGCCCAAATCTAGGCATGAACTATGCTGCATACAAATCAGCCATGTGTCTCTGTGCCACCATATTAGGACTACATCTATATTTTATTGTTCTCATATGATATAGTTGAATGCAGTAGGCCACGTGCTAAGGCTGTGACTTTCAGATAACTCAACAGGATCGGAGCGCTCATTCATGGTGGCGCTGGTGCAGCTCAGAGGGACGGGCTTGAGTGTGACCCAAGAACCCAAAAGAGGAAACACCGAATTAGCCCTCCTTTTTAAAGGAGAGCGCCACGGAACAGCAGCAGAACGGCAGCCGCTGGTGAACCGCTCTCAAGCGTTAATTCACACCGCGGACTTTCAGGCGCGGCTCACCGACGACTCTGCTGCGTCAATACCCCGAGATAATGGCGGCCAAACAGGAAGTATAGGCCCGTAGTTACGAAAATAAAACATCCGCTACACTTTCAAAATAAAATCACAAAAGCGCATAGCGGTGAAATAAACACCGAGCCGTCGCTATACGAGGGAATTTAGTTAATTACAACCTCAGGCACGTATTTAACAAGGATTATACACATAAAGAGAAGGCATGGGACTGTACAGCCACAGCTTTTGGGGGTAAGTAATCAATCACACAAGTATAAATTAACTTTTGAAGGCTAGTTTAGCTGCAGACATGCCCCAGTGATGCATCCATCTTGTCACATAGGTATGTTTTGCATGTTTTTTTTACCCGAATATTGTTTTCTGTGCAAAATAAAGATCCACACGAGCCGCTGCTGAACTGAAAGTCCTTGGTGTGAATTGCCGCTTTTGATGTGACGCGCGTGAAGTTCTGCTGAAGTTCCGCCTCCGCCTCAGAGAATGCGGGGTTACTCTGCAAGTCTCACAGCAGCGCACTGTGAATGATGAAGTGGGACAGCTCCTCTGGTGCAACTTACAGTAGGCCTACGTGGCGAAGAGATAATGACACAAGGACAGACGTAAAATTAAAAAATGTAAGATTGTAAGCAGATGGAAATCAGTTGGCTGATTAGTAGAACTAATCAATAATTATCAAAGCGGCTGTTTGGTAAGTGCATTCTTTTCATTTTAAACATTGGCTCTTTGAGCACTTATTGATATCATTTTCATACTTTCTTTGAAGTGTTTGCACAGAACTCTTGCACCTAGCTGCTCTACCAACGTCGTGCATTGCGCCTGAGCGCGTAATGAGTTCAGTGCGCAGAAATAGGAAGTTGTAACCTAACCATATCTTCCTCTTTCTTCTCTATTTTTAAAAATGTTGAATGACCTGGTCAAAAAATAGTTTTAATGGATCATACAGAGTGTGAGGGCTGCCAGAGCTGGTACCATTTGCCTGGAAATTAAAACATTTGATGACTGACATTTATGCATATTTTTCCTCATCACATTTAACTGTTTACAGCTTTCTCATCGCTAGATGCCACTGATTCCCAGTTGCAACTCATATCAGTGAATTATAGACTATAGGTACTGTACATTCAGATTATGTCCCTAAAACTCTCTAAACGGGCACTAAACGGTTATAATAATGGCAAATACTTCCTTTTGCGAGTGCCTCAGATCCGAATATACTACTGTGATGTGGATAATACACTGTCATTTCTTTGATTGTGGGATTTCCTTAATCCTTAACATGTCTGCACTTGACTTTGTACATGTTGACTCTATAGTGCACTGCTGATGCACTTGGTGGTTAAGTGGGTTTCTCTAGTGAGTGACATGGGGTTTCCCTGTCCCTGTTCCCTTCATTCATGTGGCCAGAGCCTGTCAGTTTAGCAGCGTCAGTCCGATATACGCTGCATGCAGAGTGAGAGAGCAGCAAAAAGGCACAGCAAATACGTCCTGTGAGAAAGAGGAACACAACGTGGGAAAGATCGAACAGTATAGTCTACTTTTATGATTAGAGATGCGTTCTTTGGTATCTCCTTCATTTTCACATTCATTTGACTAAAATCAACCATTAAACTTCCCTCTACAAAGTCCAAACAGCAATGCAGTCACCATATGCTGCTATAGCAACAACACACAAAACATGCAGGCCTCTAAATCATCTACACTGAAAAGTTGCTTGGGCATTGCAACACCATGTATGCCATATTACACATCTATATTGTAGTCATATCCGGATTTTATTTCAAGCAATTTTTGAAAAAGTATTTTTTGAGTATCAAGTGTTTTGCCTGGATCTTTCCAGGGGCCTTAACTGGTATGCAGTTTGGAATTACAGTAATGTTGTTTGCTCACACTGGCTGCTTAGTTACTTGTGCTGTGATGTGGTTAACATGGAAATAAGTAGCAACAGGAACAGGCTGATTATAGTCCACCCTGTATGAAGCCTTTGTATGGACCAATCGAGGAAATGCACAGGAGACAGGGGGCTAGTGACAAAAGTGAAGTTCATTTTCAGTTTAAAAAAAACTAGTAAACTCTGCATTTGACTTTGTACATTGAGAATGAACGTGGTGCAGGTTCAGTGTAGGCAGGTTTCTGTCCGTCTTGTGCAGCTTTCGAGATACCTCCTCAGTCTACATGTGTACTTAACCACAGATAGTTGATTTGAATGAAAACACTAGACCTATTTTTACACACAGATAAAGAAATGAGTAGGCTGTCTTGATCTCAGTGCTCTTCTAGGCCTGAATCATACAGTTGTTTCTGAAGAACAGAAACAGAGACAACTTTGAAATGCACTTAAAAGAACCACACTAAAGACAGGTGTGTCTCTATATAGATAGTGTAGCTTGTATGTAGCAAATGCATTATTTGCTAGAGTATTGTATAAGCGATTGAAAATAATCTTGCACCAGTGGTTCAAAAATGACAATTTCCTTTCAAAGCAAACTGAAAGAATTAAAAAATACTAAGTCAAACTACTGGAAATATTTGCATATAAGGGAAATTAGCTACCTTGGCGGAGGTCTGGACTGTCCGAGTGCTTTCTAGTTATTATAGAAGAATGTTAGCAGCTCCATCTAGTGGTACTGCTTATTAAACACAATTTACATCTGATATATCAACATTATTATTGCTGGTATGAAATTCTCTGTTTTCTGTGTTTTTGACATTTTTGATTTTATTGGAAGTAAACACATGGACAAGAATAAAGAAAGAGAATGTGAAGCAAATGCAGCAGCTGTTATAGTAATGACAGTACATTTGCATTTACCTGAGTGCATACAGCTTGTGACCACACTGGTTTTACAGTCAGAGCTTTGGTTTCCAGTAAGATGCTGGTACATACTACAGTTTGCCCACAGTGGCAGAGAGCAGGTTACTAACACTGATTACTACACCTAACTTGAGTTCTTACTCGGAGATACTGGTTTCCAGTAAAGAGCTGCCAGAGCAAAGGAAGTGGTGCAGCCTGAAACTGCAGAAAAAACTAAAATGTTGCACTCTTCTGGTTCTACAATGGCACATTTTCTCTTTTTTGCTTATATAATACAATCTTAAACAATGTCCCCCACATTTCAGAAAACTCAAATATAATCATGTTAAGTTTTATTGTAAACCAAAAGCATATGGTTCATTCTTCCATTGTTAAATAGTTGTTCTTGCATAAAATGTTAGTGTGTGCCGCAGTGCATATGATCATTTAGATTAGCCTGCCAACTAATCAATTTACCTTTGTGTTTTACCGGACTGGTTGATTTGCTGCGAGTAGATGGGGAGGTTTTATAAAAGTTTTAAAAGCTATAGTGCCACCTAGTGGTTTAAAAATGTTATTCCATGTAATTTATGAAACTCCAGCTGATGTTGGCACATCTATCAAGAACAAGTTCGAACACGCCTTTATCTTTACTGTAACCTTGCAGTAAGCAGCCTGATTAAAATATGTTCCATCTTATGTGTAAATTAAGATGCCATAATGTGGCGATATAGTAAAGAGATAAGTAACTGGGATTATTTAATTAGTGTTATAAGGAATGGTTAGCTGCAGACTCCAGGCACCACCAGTAGAGGTCAGTGTTTCATATACTGTATTGGAAACGTAAGATGCTTTTGAGTGGGTCTGTATTGGATTAAGACTCATTGTGGTTTTCCCCTGCAGCACATAATCAGTAAGGTCTTTCAACCCTTCACTTTGGGAATATCCCAGTGTACAGACTGAGGCCCTCGGGGATGGCACTTATTGATTGGATGCTGTGGTGTCAGCTGCTGTTATTGATCTGCCTATCAGAGAAAACAAAGGGAGAGCAGTGAGAAGCAGTCTGGATTTAGTTCACACACTAGTTCCTCACAGGGAGGCCCATATATGTCGCTTTGTAAAGAGCTGAATGTTTTGACCCTGGCTTTGCAGGTTGCTGCAATATGAAGAAATGTTATTTTAAAAGATGTGTGAATACTGTATTTATTAGGACGCATTAGCTACAGTGTCTTTAGTAGTTACCCACTGGCTACTGACACACTGTCTTTGAGTGTATCTGTGTCAGCCCTGTGACCAACTGTCCAGGATATACCTCAGCCTAACGTTGCTGGGATAGGCTGAATGAATTATGTTATTGAAAATGGGTCCACTTATTGTTATTGAATAATTGTCATAGTTGTACAGACTAACCACATTTAATCGGCCACACACAATAGACGTTCAGTGTTGCACCTGGACCCTGATGGTGTTTGGAGTCACTGAGTCAGACCACAGAGTCAGTGACTCAGTGAGAGACTCGTCAGCTGCTCTATGCTGATTATTGTGCCTACCATTTGTCATTAGCTCTCCCTGAATAGTGAACTTCAGCAGAATACGTGGGTTTATATATATTTTTTGCTCTAGGTCAGTGTTTTGCAAAACTTTCACGTACCCCCTGGTCTAATTCAGGACTAACGAAGTGTTTTATCAGGTCTTAACCAGAACTAAACTAGGACTAGAACCATCAGCTGCCCCCATGGCAAATGTAAACACAAAATATACAATTAAATCAAACTTCAAATGACTGCTAGAAAGACTACTTGAAAGAGCCATTGTACCGTACCTGTACCGCAGTTTGAGAACCAGTGTTTTGTAGTGCACAGCTGCCTAGGACAATGTGGGATGAAGGGGGTGTGTCAGTACAGGAAATAGTTCAGATAAAGTATGGGAAATTTGAAAAGGAATGCATTCTCATGGGAGCTTCAGACAAAAAAGGGAATAGGAAGCAGCAGTAAACGTACATTTTATATAATATACAAATATTTGGAGACATCTTACAAAAAAGTGAAGTAATTCATGGTCTTTTATGTTTTTTTTTTTAATATCTAAAACACATCTGTGGTGCTTTTAAACTTGACTGGGGACTTTTTTGGGTCAGAGGAAGCAGTTAGTTCTATGTTTAGCCTTCTTTTGGGTCGGTTCTCATGACACAATGCTTTTATGGGTCAGTTTCTCAGGCTTGATCCGCACATTCACAGCCTGGGCTGTTTGAAGTCTGAAAAGGAGGACCCATTGGAAATTGAAACAAAAGAAGGGAGTGCCTTTTGATGGTGCACTGCTTGCGAAAAGGCCAGTCATTTAGTTGCCTGCTGTATGTGTGTTAGAGGAAGTGTGGTTATGATGAGTCAGTCAAGCCTCTTTGCTGATTTCATTCTCCCCTTTGCTCTTTCTATCATCTGTACCTATCCTATTCATTCTGCTTCTATTTCTACTATGTCCAGGCATTGCTTTTTAGTCTCTTGATTTTGGATGTTTTTCCAGCTTGACCTTGTATGCTATCTCGAGAGGGTGTTATTTGGGTGTATGACTAATGTGCTCAGAAATGTGTATGTGGGAGACAGGATAGCTTCCTCCAAAGTGATTAAAGCATTCCTTTTCTCTTTTTCCTTCTCCTGTGTTCCTTTTGCGCTCTTTAGTTTCCAGTAAAGGCTTATAGATGAAGACAGCACAAAGATGAAGAGGCTGTAGATGGTAAGTAATGAAAAAAATGCTTCTTCTATTGATCTCAGGATATTTTAGGTCTATGCTTTGTGTTTGGTGAATGATTTGCCATTTTGAGAAAACAGAAATGAACTAAATGAACTGCAGAGGAAAGTTTTGTGAACAAAATCTTTGCTTTATAAAGAGATTACCTGGCTTGGACCTCACTGCGCTGAACTGAAACGGTATAGGTGACTATTTTTAGTTTGAGATGTTGTGACGTATCTAGTGTGGAAATGTTGAATCATATATTTTCTGCTAAATTATGCTCTAGTCAACATTACAGTGCTCCTCTAAACAAATAGCATGCTTTGCTAACCATTTCTTACATTAAACAGATCAGTACCATGTGTGGATACCATTATGATTGAAATCTGCACATGAACTTTGTAGTACACTCATAAATGACATTATGTTATGACTAGTAGATAGTATATATATTGCTTATGACTTATTCAAAACAACAGGGAAATATAAAAATCATTAGTCAGCATTAGATCTGGCTATATTAACTTTGAAATGAATATTTTCAATTGACTTTGTTCAATTTGTTAAGTTACTAGTTAGGGTTAGGGTTAGGGTTAGGGTTAGCTGGTTTTGCTTTTACATTGTAATAGACTGTCATCCAATTATATGATACAACATGATATTGTATACTCTCACTGGGTATTTTTGAATGTACGTAGGTCTTGTACCTAATTAAGTGGTCCCCAGTGTGGGTTTCTGCTGCCGGAGCCCATTTGCCATTTGTTACTGATGCTTTTCTACTATCTGGGACCAGTCTGACTTTTTCCCTCCAACCTCTGGCATCAACAAGGCAATTGTATCTTAAGACATTTGCTTATTGGATTTTCTCTTTGGGACTGTCATCTATAAACCTTAGAGGTGATTGTGTGAAAATCTTATTAGACCACCAGTTTTTGAAATGCCAGTTTCAATGTCATTCACACCACTTTTTTCTTTCATATGTTCGATTATCTGCAATCTAGATTTCTCAGGACTAAATGCATTTAGTGGCTGCCGTGTGACCATAGATGTGTTTGTAATAGATCCATGCGTGTGACTGGTTGATTTTATTTAATTTAGAAGACCTAATAATGTGACCAGTGAGTAAATAACCAACAATTATCCAATGTTTATCGAGATATTCTTTATTCTGCGATATGTATAGAGATCACATAGTCTTGATGTGTTGAAGCTTTCTTTAACTACCCTTTGGCTCTTTCTTCCTGGTTGTGCCCAAAAGCCAGATATGGGTAAAATAGTATTGTTACTTCAAATAATACTCAAGTAAAAGTATATAGTGCATGGTGAAAAATGTTGCTGTAATCAGACAGACAAAAATATAACAATTGATGTATTTCCAAATAAGACATGACAAATGAAGGCACCAAAAAAACCCAAAAAACAGAATATTATCACACAACATAAAACATGCAGGGGTGCGGAAAAAAGTATTAAGAGTATTTCTAAGAATGGTGCCGTAAAACTACTGTTAAAAGCACAATTTCTGCAAAAGAACATGACCTTTCCTCGAGTCATAAGTAGAAACAAATATTTATTCTCCCACCGTGGCACCCCCATTTACAGTAAATGTGTGCGTTTGTCATGTGTGGGTCTGGGTGTAGTGATGCAGTTAGTTTTGGTATCATGCATTTTCACCGCTCAAAGAGATCGAGAGCAGTGCAGCGTGGGTAAGTGAAGGGGGGTGGATGCATGAGTTGACTCAGCACTCTGTTACCGGGCAGATAATACAAAACTCTCTCCCAACCCCAGGACAGAGGACATTTAGATTAGTATCGAAGCTGCAATGGTATAATAACAAGTAGTGAGCTAGTGTGGGTGTCCAGCAAGACATATGGAGCCTAGATCTGGTAGAAAATGAGTGGGGCTGGCTGGTCAGGCTGTAGACCTAGACTCAAACCAAGAATCTTTTTAGTTCAGGGATAAATGCTTAAGTCATATTCATTCATTCAGACACTATAATGATTAAAAAACGTCGTATACATCTGTGGTCAGGACTTGGGTTGCAAAATCAGAGAATCATCATAATTACAAATGACTTTTTACCATTTCACACAATGTTGAGATGAGTAACTAATCTATTTCCTGTCTTGGTATCATCCTATTAACCAGTCTTTTTATGCTTTTGTTCCTCTGTGGGATTTCCTGGTCCGATTGTCCTATTGTATTGACTGTTCCCTTCTAATACATTGTCATCTTGATCCTGACTACTTCTCCATTGTTTTTATATATTCAGAACAAGCATTTAGTGGCGCTCATATAGATATAATATAATAGTGAGCGAAGTCTTTTGAGCGACCGTACAGTATAACATCTAATACAAGTGGATACAATAAAGGACATATAATACCATAGTTTCAAGAGCGAATTAACTCAAAATAGGGTTCATGTGTGCTTCCTTATACATCACATGAGTTCTGATTAGTAAACAACATCCTGACTTAAACATTAGTAGGTCACTAGTCTGTCTGTCTAGTAGGTCACATTTTTTATACTAGTGTTATGCTATGGGACTATAAAATCGCAGCTATATTACAGTATTCCAAAATACTTCTGTAGGCCTGTGTAGGTAG
This sequence comes from Philypnodon macrostomus, assembly GCA_036025475.1. Lineage (NCBI taxonomy): Eukaryota > Metazoa > Chordata > Actinopteri > Gobiiformes > Eleotridae > Philypnodon > Philypnodon macrostomus. Next base: position 11,281 of record JAVQKC010056672.1, read on the forward strand.
TGGCTTCTCAAAGAAAATTATTCTTATATTATTATTATTACATTTACAAACATTTCTTCCAGTTTGTATGAAAACCTGCTTTTAATTGGTTCTTCTTGGGTTGTAATCTTTTTTTGACCCACAAGATGGCGCCCTTAGTCTGTAGTAAAGGACTCTGGCGGTCCTGTTTTTCACTGCTGCTTTGAACTCTACTGGCGTGTCTGATTCACTTAAACTTGGACCATGTATTGATTTCGATAATAAACATGCTTAAAATGATCCTTACAAATCAATAACTGTATAGTCCTACTCATGATCATTTTTAGGCTATTATTATTACGGACTTGTTGAGGCAGAACTAGTATTCCTAGTTAGACTACTTAACAAATTCTATATTATAATCATTAAACATGTCTAGAATAAATTGAACTGAATTGTCCGTTTCACAATTCTGCTGTAAATCGAGTCTGTTAAAAACCAAAAATCAAACTGGCTTTCTTTCCTTTTTTCCATATTGGGACAATTACATTATTTTTGGTCACAATTCTACATTATTTATCTACTTTTCGATGCTTTTTGTTTCGCTTCCTCGTGCTGCTATACACGTGTCCATATGCTTTTACAAGTCTATTAACCAAAAGTCTAAAATGTCCGCACCATGCCTCTTTTTACGCATAGGTTAAGCCTGCGTCACGCACCGGAGAGTGGCTTCGTGCGCTTCTGCCACTCTCGTGATGCACCTATTTAATCAAGTTTTATGCACATTACCGAAAGTAAATATTATCCTACAGACGACCAGATTACTGCAGGTAGTCGAGTTCGAGAGTCTCGTTCACCCGCGGCTCAATTGTCTGTCCGTGGTCGTGCGTAAAAACACTTGCCATTGTGTTAAAACGAATTGGTTCGGTTTAAGAAAATGCTGATATTTCTGATGTTTGTGCAACTTTTGAAATTATATTTGGAAATGGCTGAGTCGGCAGGTTTCAGTTTTTGTCTGGACATTACAATGACGTGGGAGGAAAAATAAACCACGAATTAATCTGGTTTCACTTGAGCTGATTTCACAGGTGGGCAGATGTGACTTTGTAAACAACAAACAAGTGTAGGCTGACGATTATAAAATGTCAAGGCCTAAAGAGCTTCCTGCGCAGGAGACAGACAGACACCGCGACATTTGAGGTGCGCTTATTTTAGATAGAAAACACATATTTCTACACCCATGGTCTGATCTGCTGCCTGTGGTGATAGTCTAGTGAAAAAAGTAAAATATATTTGAAGACTTGTATAATTATCTAATAATTGGATCGGTAACGTCTCAAACGTGGTTGTGCTTTTAATTTTTGCAGACTTGTTGCATCATCCTATTGTAGGCCTAATGAAGGCCTAGTCTATATTTTCAACATATAACTACATCGAATAGTGTACTCAGAACTGTATTAAATAACAAATATCATATTTTCAGTTTCTTTGAAGCACCAATATGTAAAGTTTCAGATCTTTAATCTTGTGTGAGTGTGTTTGTGTGTTTCTGAGTCACAATGGATGCTTGCGGTTGTGACTAAGATAATATTATCCTCACTGTCTGCTCACTTTGGCTGTGAATCCAAAATATTGAGTATATTTTATGTTTACTTTTGTATGTTAGAGGTAAATATTTTATTGTCTGGGAAAGAGAATGAAAAATGTGTCAGAAAAACTCATTTTCTACACTATTTATTGAGCATGGAGGCACTGCATACTTTCTCCTAATGGTAAACACGAACAACATACACTGTGTTAAATGCAGTCTTTAAATAGTATTCATAGATTTTTAATGACTTTTTTTTATAGTCCTATCTGACAACACATCCTGCTTTCTCGACAGAAACAGGTTCGTGAGCGACGTGTGTTACATCAAAACCACATTTAGAAAATACCGTATGTTTTTTGTCTATTTTATATATTCATATTTACTTATTTATTGTTCAGTGATCATCTTTCTCACAACTAAGAACTCTTTTTGACTGACTTTCTCGGTCCTTTCATACGTCCCCATTACAGTTGTGTAGGATGAAAGTAAAAAGCATAAATTCTCCATGTCCAAGTGTCAGGCCTTTAGAGTTTTTTGTGCAGGGTGACTGTACATATTGTCAGATGTAAAGTAATATAGGCCTCATTACATTGGACATATAGCCTCCTGTATTTTTAGAAAAGAGAAAAGTGCTTCTGCTTCTGCTGCATGTGAGTGTCAAAGTGTGTGTTGTGGTTTTGTGAAGGCTCAAATGCTACAGTTACACGCTCCAAACAAATTCAAATAATGTTAATTAGTCACAATTTATTTTACATATACCCTAACTACATTGTATCTACCTCATTAAGTACAAAGTAATACACTGTGTAACAAACTGTAAAAACATGTAACTACATTGTACCTAACCCCAACCCTAAACTTAATCATTCTGTATGTACAATGTAGTTACATGTTTTTACAGTTTGTTACACAGTGTATTACATTGTACTTAATGAGGCAGATACAATGTAGTTAAGGGCTCTGTCAAATAAAGTGTTACCTGTTAATTACATTTTTAATTAAAAATGTAATTGTATGCAGAAAGAGAATTATAAAAGTGTTCAACATTTTAGATTAATACTAATAAGCTAAATTGCTGCCTTTGTCCATAAGATATCTGCCGATACCATGACATGCTGTATGTAGTTAGTACATTTCCTGTATTGACATTTCAGTGAGCATGTTCTACAGAGCCATGTTCTACAGAGCCATGTTCTACAGAGCCATGTTTTACAGTGCATGACAAATGTTTTAAATAGACATTTCGATGAATTGTTTGTGTGGATGAGCTACTGTTTTGAAGCAGAAAAACAAAATGAGGTGTGAGCCCGCCCTGAAACTCTGTGTGGCCTAATATGGAAATAAGATATGTTAGTGAGAGCACCATAATTGAGTAAAAAAACACACACCTGCTGCACCCATAGAGAGAGACACACACAAACACACACGAACAGTCACTATTTCAGTCATATATATTTTGCTATAGAATACAAATATTCTGTTGAAATGTCTCATGCTCAACACTTTTGTCTTTGGTTACAAAGTAAGTTGCTTGATGTGTTTGTCTGCATTCATTTACGGTTTTCTCATTGTATTTAAGAAATGTATAAATAGAAAATTAGCTGTTGTAGTGAATTTTACATTATATTTCACTTAGATTATAAAGGTACATTAACACAATATAGTGGTATATATATATCTTAATTCTAATACAACAGTTTTGGGTACATTACAAAAAGGAAAGTCAGCATTTTTGTTTGTTTGTATTAGCAACTAGTTTTAAAGAACTGTTTAGGCCCACTGCCTTTATATAAGTATAACTGTAAATGTATAAATAGCTTGTTAATTTTTAGCTTTGGGATTCTGGTGGTCTTGTTTGTTTTCAACACTGATTGAAGGTAAAACAATCTGATGACACAGTGAATTCTTTAATGCTGTTCGTCCATTAGGTCCAGCACCACCCTGAAGCCTTTAGTCACAGAGACCCATCTTATCACCGTCACGGACTAACTCAGTTAGTCACTGGCTCTATGTATTTCTTCATCTTGTGTGGTCGACCACCAACTGAGGCTTAAATTACCAACTACATGATCTTGACCATAGTCTCCTTTTAATAGAATCTACTATACAAGTGAATAAACCATTATCCACAAAAGACAGATTTAGATTTTGTATATGTATATGTGTCCAAATGGCCCGGCGGGTAAATGCAGCGCACAGAGCAATTTTGTGTGTCTCTCAGGCACTCGACTCGCCCAAATAAGAACTCATTCAATGTGTAACAAGAGATCTTTCCATTTTTTGTGTGTGGTTATAGGGAAACTAAGCAAAAAAACTACATCCAGTATATGGTCAGAAAACAGATTCGACCGAAGAGGACTTTTTGTGAAGCAAATTTTTCACCTCAGCGATTAGCACTCAATAAAAAAAATAAAAAATAAAGGATGACTGTAATATAGTGTCAAAAATGTTTTTCAATGGAAATATATTTCAGTGAGTTTCTTACAATAATTCTGATTGCACGTATGACAGTCGGGTAAAGCCTGATTTTCAGTATCATTCAATATTCTCAAAAATATGCAGAAATGCCAGATCAATGCACCAAGTGTGACGCTTAACATTTGAACTCTTTATATTATTTACATAATACAGTGTACAAACAGGCATTACATGTTTTTAGCTGTCATCTAACTTCAGAGCATCTGAAATATCACTTTGCTGCATTCCTGATGTTCCACATGTTGTTGGCCTGGCATTTAGAACAGCTGAGCTCCAACTTTGAACTGTAGCATATACAATACATGCTACAACAAATGCTACACAGAGATGTAACTGCTAAATCAGTAGCAGCTGCTTGTTGGTGAAAATAATCCTTTAAACCTTCTATATAAAGGTAACTCTTGCAGTGTGCAGGTTAAGGGTTCAGGTGAGGAGACGTGTGGGCTGGACCTGTCTCCACATTTGGCACACTCACAAACACACAAAAACAAAATGTTAAATGTCAGCAGCATCTCCTTGAATAGTATAAAGCCACAAACCTCCTCTCACTTTTGTTTTTCACATGTTGAGAACAAAAGAATTGGTGTTTCATCTTGAAGATAACTAGATATATATGGTGCCAGTTTGTGTGATGTGTGCAAAGTGTAAGCAATAACTCCTTGTTTATCATATATACGCTCAGTCACATTAGCCTTCTCTTTATTTCACTACTAGGCTTGTCTTTTAGTCTTGTTGGTCAAATATTGTGGTTCACATAGTCTGACTACTGATCTGAAGTTAATTACGTCTTTTTGTCTGCTACCTTCTTGTTGCAGTGGCAGTGGCTAAGAGCAATTTGTGCAATTGCTAGATGGTTGATCCTGCCTCGTTCATATTTCTGTTGTGTCTTTGGGCAAAGCACTTCACACACACCTTGTCTGATTGCATTATTAGTGAGATCGTTGTGGTGTGTTTTTGTGGCTGCAATGTCACTTTCCCCCCAGGTCAGCTGTGGCTATAGAGGTAGCTTTACCACCGCCAGTGAAAGACGGTGGAGTGAATGAATAATGGCCTCTGTTGTAAAGAGGGTTGGGTATTTTGAACTTATGTCTATCTCTTCAGTTTTACTTTTAATTGTGATTGTGTTTGTTTTTGCCGAGTAGGAGTAGGTATAAATGATTGACCAATTTTGTTGTTTTGTCTTGCAAAGGTATTGATGGCCCCTAGCATTTCTGTTTTACATTGGACCTTTGTGACTCAATCTATAGCTCAATCTACATCACATGCCAGAAACTATTCATGTGGAAATTATATTTATAGTGAAGCAGAGAAAAAAAATCTATAGAGCAGCCACCTTTTGAGGAAATGCCTGCTTCAAGTTTTTCTGAGTAGATTTGGCTAACATTGGCTAAAGGGCATCTAGCCTTTGTATGAGGATTGCTGATAACTTCATGTGCTACAGTAAATGTCCCGTGGGATTTGAGGTTTGGCAAGTTTACCCTTTTCTGCTCCAGTTCAACAACACTTCAATGATTCACTCTGTGACTCAGATCCCTCGGAAGAAACGCCCGGAGGTGGCTGGCCCTTCAACCCGGATGAGAGACAGCAAACAGATGGATATTTATTATGGGCTCATGTCACTGTAGCTTAAGACAATAGGGCCACTGTACACTCCTGAATGTCTGCCACAGAGGGGTAAGATCTAATGTTTTAACCCAGGAAGAAGACTGATTAAAAAGATTATGCAATTTCAAAACTATAGCTGATGTGAATGTGTGCGTTTGAAAAGAGAGAAATAATTAATGTTAATGGTAATAGTAATGTTTTTAGCCGTAGATGCTTCAGATCGACAAAGCTCCCCTGCCCTAACACTCAACACATGAACATCACATCACTTCCAGTGATTCAAAGCCATTTCATACTTCCCCTCCTCTGTAATCTTGGCAACATTTCTACTTCCCCTTTTGTGGGAAAGCTAAAAAATGTGACCCAGTGTGACGTAAAGCCTGTTCAATCTTAGGCTCGTTCAGCAAGTTGCAAATCGGTCACTATGCACAGCTCTGTGTGATTAAAATGTCAAATTGGGACTTGCACTATTAGCATATCCCCAGGGCTATTATGATACAAAAGCGCAAAAAGTTTGTTGGGCATATTTGCATTAAGTATAAGAAAAATTTACAATAATGAATGAAAAATAATGAACAAATCTGTTAAATAATCTAGCCACAATAAGTCACAAGTCAGCAAAATACTTACGCCCAGATACATAACACTGGAATAGCTCAACTTTTGTAGCAGTAATAAAGCATTAATAAATGTGTAATTAACAATGAATTAATGAATAAGCCATTTTTTTAATTGTATTTTTTATACCAGGACAGTGCATATTAACAACAGAAATCTGTAACATGCCAGAATTAGCCATAGGCTAGTTTTCATTTGTAGTCCTGTGCCAGTTGTACAATGGACGTCCTAAAGAGTAAAACTAGGCCTGTGCTGTCGTCCCCGACAGCAAGGTGTATATCGGCGAAAACGGCCCCATACGTCTGCCCCGTACGTCTGCCCCGTACGTCTGCCCCGTACTTCGCCCCGTACTTCGCCCTGTAGGTCTGCCCCGTACGTC
>JAVQKC010056692.1:0-14869 GCA_036025475.1 Philypnodon macrostomus
ATTGTGTGATTTCTAAGGGTTTTAATATTGTTAATGAGCAATTAAGAGGCCCCGCCCCCAAACCATGACAAACATGGGAAGGGTCTATTTGACTTTTTTGATTTGTCTGGATGTTTGTGGAGAATGTTTTTGGCAAATTTAGTAAATTTTTCTATAACAATTTTTTTTTTCAGTCTATAGGGGGCGCTATAGAGGTAACTGCCATCATATTAGTCAGATGTGTTCAGGGCCGGGGGGTTATTAGGTATTTCCGGTTTGAGCCTAATATGGGTAAAGTATGTGCAAGTTAGAGGCTGTCAAATATACCTGACTTCCCGATTTCAATCCAAAATGGCCGACTTCCTGTTTGTTGTAGGGTGGGGCCATAATAATATTTTATGTTGGGTACAATGTGGAAAATCACTGTACCAAGTTTCATTGCTCTCTGCCAAAGTAAGTGCGTCCAGAGTCCCATAGGGGTCAAAAACATGGGGGCACTATTGAGGCATTGGTTTTTTGACCTATGTACATTAAATATATACTAGCCTGGATCACCGTAGATCCGAACCAAAATTAATCAATTTCGGCGTCTTTATGATATGTACCTGTGTATTAAATTTGAAAGTGATCCATCATTTTGTTTTTGTGTTATCGTTTTCAAACGTAGGTTATTCCTGTGACGGAGGTGATTCCATAATATCGCCGAACCTTGAAGACTGAAAACAGCCTCTTTTTAAAATGTAGTTAATACAGTAAAAAAAATAATGAAAACAAATATTATCTGACCCTGTAGGTGTTTTTACATGCACAGATGTTTGTGTGCACATCCGATTCTTTTGCTGAATGTGTTGGTCGTAAATGTGAGTTGTAAACCTTATGTGACTGCATGTGTTTTGGAGATTATTGCACAACACTGATGAGTTGGGTTTCATTGAAAGTGTTTTGAATTAGCATCATTTTACTGAGCCTATACCAACTTATGCAATCTTCAAAACATGAGGCCAGGTTGTGATACTACTAATCTGTACTCTGTAGTTTTGCCAGATTAGGTTTTTAATAACTTATAAACGTTATACTTTGTCAGTAAATAATGGGAACGTCTTTCATGTGAATGTTATCTAACCCTACAGATGTGTTTTTAGGCTAATAAAAATGTTTTTCTTGTAACATAATATTGTCTTTTACTGGGAACATCCAGGGCTTTTGCACTTTAGGATCACCTTGACCGTATGCTGTTTTTGGGGTCAATTTTTCATTTGGTTCACTCACAATAGTTAAAGACCAAATTCATTTGAGCAAATATTAGGAAGCTTCATTGACTCCGCACAACCAAATAATTCTCATCAATAAGTTTGTGATTCCTCCTTAGTCTTGATACTTTCCAATTGTCTAACACTCATTTTCATTATTGTGTTTATCTCAATGATCAATTCAAAATCAATTCAAATCAATAAGGGATCTCACAGAATCACAGAAATCATAGGGTAGCACAGAAATCATAGGGTATCACAGAAATCATAGGGTATCACAGAAATTATAGGGAATCACAAAAATCAAAGGGTATCACAGAAATCATAGGGAAACACAGAAATCATAGGGTATCACAGAAATCTCAGGGAATCCCAGAAATCATAGGGAATCACAAAAATCATAGGGAATCACAGAAATCATAGGGAATCACAGAAATCATAGGGTATCACAGAAATCATAGGGAATCACAAAAATCAAAGGGTATCACAGAAATCATAACTACATACAGTTTTCCTCAGTTAATAGTCAATGATATTAAAGTATTGATTTAGGTTCACATTATCTCCTTTTGGACGTCAGTATTTCTGCAGTTCTGTACAGCACTGGGTCACATTAGCCTCACACTCACACTAAACGGGACCAGGACCCTTATACTTCAGGTCTGATGCCCACATGTGCCTCACACTAACACAGCTGGACTGAAAGCTGCTCTGTGCCAGGGAGTTGTTTGATGTGTTTATATGATGCTTCATGGACCTTAGAAAACTTTGGCAGAAGCACCAACATCTTCAAAGTTACGCTACTCTTGTGATAGACACATTTGACTTAGGCATTATGTGTTCTGCTCGTGACCACTTCATTTAACGTATGGCTCCATTGTAAGGTCTTAATTCACCTACATCTGGTGAGAAAGGCCCTCGAAGCTCCATGCAGTGTTTGGTATTGGTCGGAGAGGCCATATGCACTGTATGGCTACTATGTTTTTTGTGCCCCAAGGCAGCTGTGGCTAAAAATGTAGCTTACCACCACCAATGTATGACTGTAGAACGAATAAAAAATGTACTCTACTGTACTGTACAATTGTAAAGTGCTCTCTGACTTTGGTTGGCATGGTCTTAGCTAGGGCCTTATAACGCACACATTGCCTGATCCTATAAGCCATGATGTGTTATTCTAGTCAGTATTCACAATAGATCAATGTCATGTTATCTGTGTTATTATATTCTGGGTGTAAAATATGTCTGGAATCTATTCTTACATTTCTCCAAAGGCTTCAGGCGAGGATCTTTTCAAATATACACACATTTACAAGATTCCTCTCCAGAGAAAAAATCTTGATTCTAAACATCCATTTCCTCCAATCATCAGTGGTTTATCAATCTCAGTAATCTGCTCAAGCAGTTTTTTAATGGCTGCTATTCTATTAAAGACACAGGAGTTCTGACTCATTCATACCTTTAGGGAACGATTAATCTTATATGTTGTTGTAGCTTATTTCATCGCAATTTTAAAGGTCCTCCCATCTCAACACAAAACCCACACATACACTGAAACACACAATTGAGCAGATAATAGGAACATGCATGGTCCATTAAGTCAGCCAGTTTCCCCAGAGTCATCCACAGCCGAAGTGCAGCCATTCCTTCAGCACTGCACTGGGAGTCATAATAATGATGAAAAATTAGTCAAATCATTGCAGACACATACTAACAGAGCTGTACACTGAATTGAAGAAATACTGAGGTTCAAAAAGATCAGGGTAACTGACGGAGGAACTATACCAAACACAAGCTGAGTCAAAGTGTATCATGTTACATTTAGGCCCAATTGGTTTAGTCCTAGTTTAGACCACACCAGTCTCTGACCACATGGCATTAACAAGGCATTTGACCTGTAGAACTGACACGCATTTAATAGCTTCTCATTTTTTTGGATCATTTTTTGTAAAGAGATTTTTGAGTGTAAAAATCCCAGTAGATTATCAGTTTAGAATTCTTGGACCAGTCAATGCTACATTCATTGTCACTTGGTTTTGCTTGGTTTATACTTCAGTAGGTTTGATGTGAGTTGCTGTTATATAACTAGGTGTACCTAATAAAGTGGCCAGCGAGTGTATATCTTAACATCCATCATATCTTGGTCCGCTTCAGCAGCCCAATTCTTGTAAGGTGTATTCTTTCGATGGGAGTGTATTGTTAGCTTTGGCTGCCCCCAAAATGTCCCTGAGAACGAGGCCAATCAGAGCAAAAACACACACAGTTTATTTCCAAACATCAGCGTCTGGCCCCGCGAACCTCACATACATTCCGATACTTCCAGACAGACATACTTACAGGAGTGGGAATTAAAAAGGCATCAGAGTTGTTAAAACATGACATTCCCAAAAATGGACCGCTGGAGCCCGGGACTAGCCAGAACATCCCACATGACTCAATCCTAGAGGAATGAAAGCACCGCCAGGGTCGCTTCAGAAGGTCCCTCTTCAATACATTACTCCAATAGGCTCCAATAGTGTCTTCAGATGCACTGTTATCAGTCTGTGTCTACAGAATATGTAACTGGTCCTCTAAGATCAGGGTACATTTCTGCTCTTTTGCCTCTAATACCAACAACATTGGATGGAAAATATTTTAAAGGAGTTATATTTTAAAGGAGTTATTACATGCAAAGTCTTTTTCCAGCTCCATGGTGGACACTGTCATTGTGTCCATGGGCAAGACACTTAACCCCGGAAAGACTATAGGTGCGATATGGCTGCCACATGTTTGTCAGACTGCCCCAGGGCAGCTGTGGCTATTAAAAAAAAAACAAAAGCCATTAGAAATCATAGACTTCCACAAAGGTATTTGCCCTGTTTTGCAAAGGTAAAAACATCATGCTACTTGGACAGAGATCTTCTAGTTCAGGGGTAAATGCTTTGTCCACTGAAGAACACATATTTTCAGGCAATCTTTTGGCTATTCCTTTCTAGTGTTATCACTTATTATTAGCCTCACATACAGTGCAATGACTGCATATTGTTTTGACAGCTGGCCTTCCTGACACCACACTCTTCATTTACACAGGCTTGGGACTGGCGCTGGTAACGTATTTTACAGAAATACAGCACATGTTTACTGAGTGGCAGCTCCATGCATGTGTACAGTTATTTATGACTTCAAGTAGAAAATATGATATAATTGAATATTGGCGCTCCTATTGGCATCTGCACACATCGGGAGGAATGTGTGTGTGGTGTGTAGGAGTCTGAGGTCAGTCTGAATGATCACGACCAGTGTTAATGTATTCAGCTTCTATAGTGGTTGCCTCTGGTCACTATGGCCTCAACAATGGGTCAATTGATGCTGCTGACACAGAGGGCCAGTGCTATCAAAAAATCATGGGCTTTGACGCAACTGAAGTGACAAAATTACATGATTTCTTATAGAGGCCATTTACTTCCGATTATGAACCAGTCGGCAGCAATGTTATATGCCAACTGATTCCATTGATATGGTAGTTTCTGAAATATAATATAATAACACAATATAATAAAAAGTGTAGTAGTGTCATAAAAGTCATAACTGGTCTTACAGAAAATGGTTTGAAAAAGATACAATATTCAGTGAGCGTCAGTTCTGTGGGCAAAAATACCATGATGAGTGCCAGAAGTCATCGGTGTTTGTAGAAGACCATGTCTGAATGCACAATATGACAAAAGATCAAAAAGGTGTGATACAGAAACAGAAGAGCACACCTAGTTCCACTTTATTAGGTTCAGGGTATACCTAATAAAGTGGCCGGTAAGTACGGGATATTCATACCATTGTAATAAAAAAATCATACTCACATTTTAACACAGGGATAATTAGAGTTAAATCTAAAAAGCAGATTAAACCACAAATCTATTGAATAATTAAAATCCTTTTGCACATTTCCATTACAAAGAGAATCTGTGCAGGGTTTGAACTATAGCTTTTCCTCATTTTCTTCTTTAACAGGACCCAAAGGCCTTGTACAGCACAGAGCAGAAGCATTTGAATATTAATGTATCAATTAAGTCTTTTGGAATTAATCCAATAAATATAAGCTGCCAAAGTTATTATTATGGGCTTTTAAAGAGTTGAAATGATTCACGTCCTGCAGGATAAAAGAAAAGATAGAGTTTCGAATTCTGTGGGTTTTACTAGACTCTAATAATGCAAGTATGTGATGACTCAAGAAGTTGATGTGAAGGTTTGGTGACTGATTTGTATGGAAGAATATCACATAAGATGCTTAGAAGATGTTAGTTCACTTGCGTTGGTACCAGTCCCAAGCCCAGATAAATTGAGAGAGTTGCATTGGGAAGGGCATCTTGCATAAATCCATGCCAAATGACTATGCAAAGACGCCTGGGCTGGAAGGGTCAGCTGGCCCCGGGTCAAAAATGGCTGTGCGTTGAGTAACCTTCCTTCTCTGGGTCCTGAGCCATGTCAGGGTACTATGGGTGGTCACAGAAGGAATGAAACCAGCCAATGCAAGAGAATGTTAAGATGCTTTCTATGAATGCACTGTAGAATGTGGACAGAATGTGCTTGCTGTCATTAAATTGGTTCAACTTCCTCAGGAGATATTGCCACTGTTGACACTTTTTAACAATCTCAATATTATTGGAGTCAAACTTCAGTTAATGGTCAAACGATGGTACTCTTTCCTACCGGGGTCACCATGTATGGTTCTGGTGATATTAAAATAAAGCAAAATATGTTAGCTCTCTCACTAAAAGTAAATATTAATCCAATTTATCACAAAAAGCTAGTATTATTGCAATATTTCCAATAGGCTTAGTTTTAGGTTCTCAAGTTTTCATAATCCATATTTTTAGATAAAATGTCCCACAAAAGCACTTCATATGCCCGGGATGTGGGGTCTTGTCTGGGCCAAGTAATTACTCTGGGGCCCTCTTGCACCCCAGCTCTATCTTTACAATCTGTATTAGCATACGTAATACTGCTCTGTGCACTCACACCGCCAAAACCAGTGCAAAGGCAATCATTTCCACAGCAGAGCATCACCATCTTAAATTCAAGTGAGTATGAGTATTGTATGAGTGCTTTGTATCATGAGACCAGAGATAATTACTTCAACGTTAGAAGATAGTGTATGTTGTTAATTCAATGATATGATTTGATTGCTTTTGTCTTGTATAGAGTCCCCTGGGCTTGTTTAAATCGATATGAGTTTGTCAAAAAGCAGACGGTACAGGCAGTAACTAGTGGCAACAACACATTATTGTCTACATAAGAGCGCACACACGCACACGCACACACACACACACACACACAATTCATTAATAGTACAAAACAAATAGCATTGTAAATATCACTTGGCTGCATGCTAAAAAGAGGACCCTTGGGGGCTAACATAAACCGGTACAATAAAGGGGAATTGCATTTTATATGAATGTCCCACAGCTCTGCAGCAATCAGCAACAATAAATGTAGACAAAGACTAATATTTGGGATCCAGAGACTTAAAAATAGGCTGACACTGAGATTAGAATTGACAGTTTGACTGATAATGAGTCTTTTTGGTAATATGCCTTCCGTATACATTTTTATACAACCGGAAACAAAGAAATCATCATAGATATTATGGGTTTAAAATATTTATTAGTTAATCAATAAATAGGCTGACCACATGTTAAACAAATATAAACTATAAAGTAAAATATTCTATATAGTAAAATTATTTGTTTGAAACATTCTTTGGTTCCATTTCAGCGATCTAGGGGCAGTTGCCAACGAGCCGATACTGAATTGGTCCTACAGTTTGCTGTCAAACGGGTGCATATTACTGACACTTGTGGTAGTTATCTTTTATGACTCTACGACCTTCCATCTTTAACCCCTTGACATCTGACACAACCTCCCTAACCTCGGACCTAATCATGTATTTTTATAGGCTTCCAGCTAGAAATAGAAAAAGACTATGTTACACTTTTATGGAACAAATGCATTGCAAATCTCTAAATGAGAACGTAATCACCAATTAGGCGCTCACTAGTCGTTTTTCATACAAAGTGGACACATCTCTAATTGAAGATGTGTGTTATTATTGCTGGGTAATTTATTTGCCTGCAGGGACAAGAAGACTGGATCACAAAAATGAATGGTATTAGCCAGTAATTAGCAAAATGTAGTTGAATAGCATAAATCATGAAACCTAGTTAAAATTAATAGAAAGTAAATCTGACACTGTATCCAGGACATAATATCACATCATTTTCTTAGGGCTACTAGCACTTGCTAATAGCTATAGACCTACAGGCTATAGTAAAATGGACTGCAATTCAGGAAGTAAAATATATGGAGCATATTATTAATTTTTGCTACATAAAAAAATAACATTATTATAATTTGACATTTTTAAATATTTTTATTTCTGGTGTGATCACAGCAAATCCAGTGATTCCGCATTTTATTTTTGCATTGGTTTTTATATCAGATGCCCTTCCTGTTGAAACCCCACATTTTTCCCTTTGTGAGAATACAAGTTATAATAACGTATTGTTATTGGGACCAGCACAAAAAGAAGCTTGTGAGTGACTCCCTGTGGCTTGATTATTGGACCATGATACAGATGAATATGAATATTCCAAATGATGAATATTGATACCTAATTGTCATTAAAAAAATAATTGTGCAGGAGCCATAAGTAGAACAGCAGCCATCATAGAGATTAAATAAAGAGGCAGTCACAGAAATAAAAAGCCATTCTTTATATTTTCTTATAAGACACTGCTCTCTGGTGGCCAATGCCTAAAATTACAAGCTGTACTATACAATTTAGATGTGTGGGCAATCCATCATCTGATCCCACTCATGAAAGTTCTTGGCCCCAGGACATCCCAAACTGAAATTGGGGGAAAGTTGTTCATTTATAAAAGTCACCTCAAAGAAGGCTTTAGCTGCAGAGGTTGGGGCAATCAGATTTTGTGCTGATTGCATCTTTTGTCACAGCAGTTCTTTCTGACAGGCGCAATAGACATGAAATATGTTGAAGCAGGCAGCTGAACTCTGAATGCATATTGGAGCCGCTGGAACTAAAACGTAGGATGGACAGAATTAGGATAACTAGTAATTAGACAATCAAATTAACCTTGCTGCAAACGGCCTTATTCCACATCCACTGGAGGGCGCTGTCAAATAGTAAACAATCAAATCACATGACCTGATTTCGTCACTCGTGCGCCAAATTTGGATTGTTTTGCTTCCGCTTTGGAAACTTAATAAAAAGGACAGAGGAGTTTTTCTCATTTTAACCACTGATCTTATATCAAGATGTAAAAGACTGATATCGGTTTGTTTGCCTACTCTAATGAATAAAAGACAGCAGATCTAAACATGGCTACAAGGTAGAAACTCAAGATGGACAGCTTCGACAGAAAAAAACAGGTCTCTTTTAAAAATATCAGCACTTCGTACGTTAAGTTGTTTAGATTGTTAGTCTGACGAAACATTATTCTCGTATTTGTATTCCTTACTGGTGACCCCCCCGGTCTAAAACCATCTGATCATTTGTTCTTGTTATATTAATATAGCCTAGACATTACACTGCAGACAAAATGTAATGAACTACCAAATTACAGTATTAGTATGTGACAAAAGTAATGTCACAGTAACATAGTTAAATATTCTTTACTGTGAAGTATATCATCAAGCTACCTCTGCCTGATACACATTCTTTCTCTTTTTGGATATTTCCATGTTTAGGTGCCACATGCTCCTGGTGTCAGTGATGGTGAGATACTAGCATTTAATTCTGATTTCCCATACCATTTCACATATGTTCAGTTGATGTTATTGTTATTATCCTAATTATAATGAAAATTAGTTGTTCTTCTGCTTTGCTTACGTTGCCACTACACCCGTTCACTGGCTAAACCATCAGGATAATAATTGTGTTATATTGTACATTTCTCCATAGATGTTCTACAAAGGCTTATTCAGGCACACAGATCTGGCAAGGACTTAAAAAGCTGTAGCAAAGTGCTACATGGACTGTTTAAAGGATTAAGCCTTTCAGCAGACGGGCAAGTCATATCTATATATACGTTTTGGAAATGTCAGTATTATCTTCTAAAGGTTTGTAACCAATTGTGTTTCTTTTAGGTCTGACAGTGAAGATAATGATGAAGAAAACTATTACACTGTCCATCCTCGTCCAGATTCACCAGTGCTTTTTACAGAAACGGGTAGAACGCAATTGCAATCATGTGAAATTCATGTGTTTTTACTGACAACACTGACAAGGGAGATTGTCAAATCATTTTCAGAGTGTATATCAATCAAACTGACTGTGAGGTTGATTAATAGAAATGCATTAAAGGTAATGTGTTGGAGAATGCTGAATTCAGCCCTGATGAAGACGAGTTATACACTGCATTATTGTGTGCCTCGGATTGCTCATTTTTATATACATTTATTGTCGGCTCAGTGACACCTGAATTTTAATTTCTGACTAACACCAAAAATACCGCCATATATTAGAGCTCTCGGCTTTGGGAACACTGGTATGACAGATGTCTTTCAATGCGTCTTTTTTTGGTATTGTCTGTTTGTGTTATATGTATCATGGACCATTGTTCTGTAAAAAACTATATCTATCTATTTCATTTCACACAAAACACATTCTACTTTTCACTCACAGTCCTGGCTTGTTTTGGGTTATCTCTGTAATAAATACTTAATGCGGTTCCTACGGCTTTACTCAATTTATTCTTGTCCAGATGTGACCTTGCCGTCCGGCCTTGATGGGAGCCCTGGGTCTATCTCCGACAGAGACGCGGATCGAGCTCGGACACTCTCTCACTTCTGCTCCTCATCTGCCTCTGGTGTAACTCAAATATTTCAGGAGATGATTACCGTCTATGAGCAACTTAAGGTAAACAAAGTCCTGAGGGGAAACCGAGTATGAATATTTTTTACTGGTATCACTCAGAAGTGAAAGTAAAGCCAAGACATAAACAGATAAATAGCATGGCTGCCTGAAATAGTTCCTGAATGTCATTTGTGTTATGAGAGGTTGAAATGGCATCCATACATGGGCAATGTGGTTAAAGTGTCTTGCACAAGGATACAATGACCGTATGCAATGCTTGTGGTGGGCTTCAAACCCCTTAGTGCTCGTTTAGTCATGATGATTTAACAAACACAATAACTCAAAAGGTCAAAGTTCAGTATAATCAATGAAAATATTGTAATCTGGATTTGGATGTTTGTCAGTGGCGCAGTGGGTAGATGCTCGCCCTTCAACCAGAGGGTCGGTGGTTCGAGTCCCCGTCCAAGCACACACTGTCATTGTGTCCCTGGGCAAGACACTTAACCTGAATGAATGAATGTGGTGGTGGTTGGAGGGGCTGTAGGCGCAGACTGGCAGCCACCCCCTCTGTCAGTGTGCCCCAGGGCAGCTGTGGCTACACAAGTAGCATACCACCACCGGGTGTGACTGTGGAGTGAATGAATAATGTAATGTAAAGCGTCTTTGAGTCTTGAGAAAAGCGCTGTATAAAACTAATGCATTATTATTATTATTTTTATTTTTATTATTATTAATTAATATTATTAACTGAGCAGTCTTTTGACCACTGAGTAAAACTGCATTGGGGTATGTGTTTTTTTTTTTTTTTGTATTAACACTCATTATGATTTTTATTTATTTTATGTGTCAGACTGAGCGTAAGAAGCAGCTGCAGTGGGAGAAGGAGCTACAAGAGCGAGAGAGAAAACTGAAGCAACAGGAAGAGGCTCTGGAGAAACTCGTGGGTTTAGAGGAACTGCTTCATTCAAGGATGATTTCTGCAGAAGAGGTCAGACGCAGGCACACTAACATTATTCAATCCATACACGTCAAATATTAATGGTTAATTATATAGATTACGTCAATTAAATGAATACTGTTTTTCGGTATTGCCCATGTCATCAGAAACATCAACAAGAAGTGCTCCAGCTGCAAATTGTTCTTCGAGAAAAGTCCAAAGAAAATAAAAGACTGAAATCCAGCTTCGAAACACTCAAGGATCTGAATGACAACATGAAGCAACAGGTTAGTGTGTTATTAACATCTACAAAATAATATAGGCCCAGCTTTATATCCGTTATCCACCCTTTCTTAGCTATTTTTAGCCCTGAAACCTGTGCACAAAAATTCAAACATTCCGTTATTCCATTGCAAAATGCTCTTAAAGCTGGTGTTTTTAATAATAATGCTTAGACGATTTGTTTGCCATTTGAACATTTTGTACCTTTGACCACAAGAGGGCACTATAACATAAATACCAAAAGTAATACCTTTTGAGCAGTTTTTCTGTATAATGATTTCAAACATTGCTTTCGCTGACGCACAGCTGATCATTTTGTACCTTTGACCACAAGAGGGCACTATAACATAAATACCAAAAGTAATACCTTTTGAGCAGTTTTTCAGTATAATGATTTCAAACATTGCTTTCGCTGACGCACAGCTGATCATTTTGTATTGTATTCTACTATTCTCAGCTAAATGACCTAAGTGAACAAAACACCAGGCTGGAGCACCAATCCAGGAGAGTCCAGGCCAGGCTTGAAAACCTACAGGTGAGCTGATTCCCCTCCCTAAAATACATTGAAGTCTAAGTCTTATTATAACATTAATCCTGGCTGTTAATATTTAATTGCTTTGTTTCAGAGGAAATATGAGCACGGTGTTGCATCAAGAGCATGTCAGAAAATGAAGAGTCTGGAGAGTGTGAAATCTTCCAAAAAGGACCAAACTACTTCTTCCACTGGCAAAAACATCAACAAGGTACTGCTCTATGAGATGATGTAAGTGATGGGGGATAACCTGTAGTATCATTTGACCTCAAATTCACATTAGTGTATGTATAAGTATAAACCCTGCCAGTCTGATGTAAATTTGTTTGTTTGTGTATTCTGTAATGAATTGCATATTTTTTAAATCACATTACTTACTTTGAGCATTAAGTCTTGTAAATGTGTAATAAATATGTTTACAAAGCAATGCCAATCTGTATGTAAGACTCGGTGTTGGGAAATAAATAATATCTAATAAGTCACACAGTCACAAAAAAACAGTTAAAACAATCTGCATCAATTGTTCAGCTCAATCTTTCAAAATCCTAATTTAGAAATTGCAATCTTCTCACATGTTACTGGTTTTCTTCAGGGTTCAACCTCTCTCAAACTGCTCTTTCTGTTAGTGGAGTGGGTACTTGATGGACAGCTGAACTCATCATCAACAGAATCTAATGTTAAAGATTTAGGCCAGTGTTTGCCTCCGGAGATCTTACTCAACGAGAGATGCCTCAAGGTAAACTTAATGCATTCACTCTCATTTTATTGCAATAACTTTTTCAAACAAATGGTTCAGTGTCGTGACCACAGTGACTGATACCTGACGCCACATAAAGACTTTTTATTGAGATTTGAGTGATAAATTATCTATAGTAAGTTGTGTTGATTTCATTAGGTGCTGCCGTTATTAGCAGATCAGCTTCCTAACACGCCTTTGTTGGAGTCTGGGCTTGTATACAATCTTCTTCGCCTCATCCTCTACGCTTTGAGATACCTGGACAATAGCAAGCAGGTACGTAAGATCCAATGTGACGTTTTGCTGCTGGCTAGCCATGAGAAAGTGGGCATCAATGGTATTATTTGCACACAGTAAAATAAAGAGCTATTCTTTTGATGCAGTGTTGATTTCGACTTGAGAAAGAAAGTGGGAAATGATTAATGGCTCTTGATACATTATTATTATTATTATTATTATTATAATTATTAAAATGTGAACTTCTGACCTTTTAACTTTGACTGTTAGCGATGGCCTACGATAGTATTCAAACATATGAGCTCATATCCATGCATCAGCTGTAGCTTAAGGCCTTGGCCTCATGAAGCTGAGGATGTTATTTTATTGTATTTATTTGATTATGATTTGATGATGATAATAAAACTACAGACTCACTCCCACCAACTAAAGACATGTATTAGAAGAATTACTCAATCTGAATAGCTCATAGTGATTGCATGTTAATGGTTCACTGTCTGTGTCTCTGTCAGCCTAACTCCTTGTACCCTGTCTATAGTTGCTGGTATTGACAACTATCTTCAAAACTTCTAAACAATAAATGTTGTTTTGTCTTGAGGGTTCAATATTTGGTTTCTCCATTCGCCCTTATGATGGACAGAAATTACTATTTTCCAGACAAAATGAAGGAAGAGGCCTAGCGTTTATAGGGGCAGATGCCATGAACCAACATATGGCCGTTTCGTTGAAGATAAATTTTGGAAAGTTCTGGTCGGGTTTACTTGACTGATTAATTGTCTCCATGAGTTATTTACAGGATTCGGGATAAAAAGCCCGCTGGTCTCATTACAGATGTAAATTTATTTATATATATATATATATATATATATATATATATATATATATATATTTATCGTTTTTGAAGCTGATCACTGTAGGCACAAGCAAATGCAGACCTGGTATTTGCAATAACCAGTGTATGTTTGTGTTTATTTTTGGAAAAGCATGTGGTGTTAACGTCAACACTACGAAGGATTGGAGAGGAAGTATCAAAGCCACGCAGCCATCTTCAATTTCAGGATCTTGACCTGTTTGATCCGTGCTTACCAGTACATGATGTGGTGAGAGCTGGACGGGGAAAGAAACAGCCCCTATACAAAAGTCCATGTCCAAAAACCCGGATTCTTGCCATTCTCATCATCCTTCGCACTGTCACACAAGGTACCGTACTGAAAACATATGTGCATGTTGTTAGAGGAGAAATGTGGAAATGAAATATGTGGAGTATACTTTTGTTTTTAGGTGTGTGCGATATGGGGATTGTATCGTGATATGACGATCTGCTAATCTGGGAAGATACAATGCATTAATTTATGCTCTGATCGCTGTCATTTTTACTGTATCAATGCTCATAATTAATTCAAACATATTATGATGAACATTGAATGTGTAGTTAAAAGGGTTTTATGAATATACAGATAGCAGTATTTTTGAGACAGAAAATACTAAAACTAAAATTTTGATATTATACATTTTTGCCATCCCGCCCACCCCTACTCAGAGTAATATGTGAATTTGTATTCAAAATAAGGTTATGACGGTGAGAGAAGCCTTTTATTTTGCTAATTAACAACTTAATTGCTAGAATTATATACACTACAAATATAATACGCACTTCCATTATGCTATATACAAAAATACTTTTAAATGTATGTCTCTGTGACAGGTAGAAGGCCTATGTTTATTTAACTGATGATCTGTGTCAAAAACATTAAAAAAAGTCTAGATTTCCTTTTTTTATTTAGTTTAGTTAAATTTTTTAGACTTTAAAGGATCATCCAATGTTAAAAATGTTGCTTATATTTGAGACTAGCATTATTTGGGCCATCAGTATTGTGTATATATTACGTATTATGTATTGTACATATCAAAATATTTTCAAGATTTTCTGTGAGCTCGCTCTACAGTCCAGTAGAGATGACGGTGAAGGTTGTCATTCATCCAGGTAGAGGTCATTCTGAAAGTTGAAAAAGGGCATCTGGACAAGATTTTGATTGTTGAAAAGCTTTCATCTGCCAATCCAGCAGACTTC
>JAVQKC010056724.1:0-26069 GCA_036025475.1 Philypnodon macrostomus
TGTCTGGATCGAAGGTTAGGCTTTTCCAGAACAGGTTTTACAGCTGTGTATTTAAAGACTGTGACACATAACCTGTGCCACAGTAACAAAGAACAGCTCATAATATTCAGTATAGTTTCACTAATTAATGGGAAACCCTTTTACAAGGTTTTGTAGGTATTGGATCTAAAAGACGTAGATGCGTTAGAAGACATTTTATTATTAAAGAATTGAAGAAAGTCATCAGCGCTAAGTGAGGCAGGAATACAGTGTTCCACTGAGCTGTGGCTGTCCATCAGTTTATCAGTGTTGAAAAGAAACCTGGGATTGTTGAAGTTTTCTTCTATCAGGGTTGAATAGTAGCTAGTCTTAGCCTTACGCAGAGCTTGATTGTATGTTGATAAACTCGTTTTCCAGTTGGTCAGAGACTGCTCTAACATAGAGTGATCCCATGGCCTTTCATGGTATGCTTGTGTCATCATTAAACCACGGTGCAGCTCTATTCAGCAAAAAGTTGAAACTGATCTGGCAATTAGTTTTTTAATTTTCACGTTCACACATAGGATCTGCGCACACGGATTCCATAATATTGTCGTTTCACCGATATAATTATTGGCTATCCTTCCTACCTTTTGATTTTTGACTATGTGTATGTTGTCTGCAGTGGCCCACAGAGTCAATTGGAGATTCAGAGCAGAAGGTCCTCTCTTCCAGTTCACAGTTTGTGGGAGTAATGGCCGTGCTCATGGCCTGTGTGTCCAGTGGCTTTGCTGGAGTTTACTTTGAGAAGATCCTCAAAGAGACAAAGCAGAGTGTGTGGATCCGAAACATACAACTGGGTGAGTCTACTCTAGATGGAGCAACTATGGATGATTGAACACTTTCGAGAACATGCAGTAACCCACTTAACCCAGACCAACTCAAAGTGCAGCCCTTACCTTCAAAAGAAAAATGTGTTACATTTGGCCCTTGAGCAGTATTGAAGAAGCTTTTTTTTTTTTGAGCATATTTTGTACTGCTTCATCAAAATAAATGCCACTTTTACTAGTGGTTGCCAATTAGTGGGTCAGAATGCAGTGTGTCATTGGAAAGAATATGGCCCTCTATAACAAAAGTGTGGACACCCATGATCTAAGACAGCAGAAGACCACACTAGGCCCACCTTATTAGTTACAGGATCTAGTGCCCAGAGAGTGTGTATTGTATATTATCACAGCAAACTGAATATTTCTGGTTGTGCCCTTTCACAAAGAGGTCAAGTATCACATAAAAGCTCTATCGTATTTCAAAACACAGCAGGCACAGATTGTGGCACACTAATAAACACTTTGAGTTGTAGATAATGAACTAAAAGCTTATGGACATGAATATCACATGGATCAGGTTTCACAGAGAGAGAAAACACGGTAACATGGCTCTCTTTATCTGTTGTTACAATCCTCGTGTTGTGTTCCTCTTTTGTCACGCCACGTTTTTTTTCAACACGTTTCCAACTGTTTCTCATTTGAACTAAATGTGTGTTGAATTGTGACATTTAATGTTTGCTGTCATTTTAATGTTCATTTTCTGGCTGAGGATTCCTTATTTCCGTTTTACAAAAATACACAAAACCAGTCTGTCACCTTTTACTATCTGCATTTAGCTGCAAATAATATAAGGCTATGAAGCACAGTTGGCACTTGCGCTGTCCCCCTATCATCATTGTCCATTTTCTGAATTGAGGTCATCTTGTTTTTGTTCGGGAGGGGAACGGACCTTCAGGGCATGAGGTCAAAGTGCCACGGTGGGACGCTTATATACTTGGGTTGTGCTCCTTGTCATTAAGAACAGGAGAGAGTGGAGCAGTGAAATGATGGGACAGGGGTGTGGGAACAGGCGGTGGGGGCTGTGTGAGCTCATTTGGACAAGACAGTAGCAGGTTATGTTAACATGTGAGGACCTCTAGTGGCTGTGTTTTTAACTACCACTATTATGTTGTAAAAATGGACAGTGTATCGCAATCAATACCAAGACTTTTGAAATTGAGCACAGACATTAAGTAAATTTTTCCATGTATTTTCTCATTGGCAGATGAAGAGGCACTGATTTTTAGCCCCCCGTGGTTATAATGGCCCACTAGATAACGTTATGATGGATTGGATTTAAATTGCGCTTTACAATATTTTTGGGGGGTATTATTCATTCACTCCTCAGTCATATCTGATGGTGGTAAGCTATTTATGTAGCCACAGCTGCCCTGGGGCACACTGACGGAAGCGTGGCTGCCAGTCTGCGCCTAAGGCCGCTCTGACCACCACCGAACACCAATCACACAACGTTACCCCAAATGTGGTAGCAGAAATGTATCAGTTCAAAATAAAGAAACAGCTTTTTTGGTAGTCCTTATGTAAAAATGAAAGATAAACAATGAAACCACCCAACAAACAAATTAGACTTGACAAGTAATTTAATAAAAGAATAATTGATTTTTTATATAGGATAATCTGCTTTGTTTTTTCAGGTTTCTTTAGCTTTGTTCTGGGCTTCATCGGGATGATTGTGTACGACGGTCAAAGTGTGAAAGAGTCCGGGATGTTTCAGGGCTACAACACCATCACCCTCGTCGTAGTGGTTTTACAGGTACACCATGTCAGGGCCTGTTTCAGTCTAACACTGCCCTTTTATTTTATTCATCACTGTTCACTGTTGTTATGCTCCAGGCGCTGGGAGGCTTGATAGTAGCAGTAGTCATCAAATACGCTGATAACATCCTCAAAGGGTTTGCAACCTCCCTTTCCATCATTGTGTCCACATTGATTTCATATTTTTTTCTTCAGGACTTTAATCCAACTAGGTACGTATGCACTTTTTACAGATGCAGCTTTTCTGTCTTGGGTATCAATTTTCATGGACTCTTTCCTGCCTCTCTTTCAGTGTATTTTTCTTGGGGGCTATGCTGGTCATCGCTGCCACCTTTCTCTACAGTTACAAGGTCAAAGTGGCCTCCAGCAGCACGGTCAAAGTGTAGCTGAGAAACCTCAAAGATGAAGGGCTTCCTGGAGAGACTAACTGTTTACATCCACATTCATTTTATGCAATTAAGGACAATGTTTAACAATGACATATTGTTACAACTGAGGAGATGCATGTTGCCGTAGAAGCAAGTATTTGCACAAAATGCTGCTCCATGATTGTGAACTTCACTGGATCACAAAGGTGCTGTAGCATAAAGGGAATTTTGTAATATTTGGTATACATTTTAATGGTTTGTATTTACCTGCAGAGATGTGAATGAGCAAGGTATTTTATATAAGAGCCTGTCCTTTTCTATGAGGCGAGACAAGACTTTATGTGACTGTGTTGACCTTGCAGCTCACAGTGTGAGTGTTTATCAAACACTGGTGTTCTGTTATTTAAATGCAAGAGAAGATGAATAAATTAAAGAGACCTTTTATAAAAGCACAATCTTTGATCTTTCATCAAACTGACACTAAAGGAGAGATCAGAGCACACACACACGGATAGGCAAACCCGTGAATATTTTGAGCATTATTACTGTTACAGTTGCTGCACATTTGGGGAAACCAAACTGGTCTCTATAGCAACAGATGCCTGAATAAGCCGTGGTGCAGCGACACATGTAGACACCCTGAATTAATAGAGCTTACCCTTTGCTGAGGATGTTACACTGTAGAAGCAGCCATCTTTATTGAACAGTTACCTCTACAAAATGAAGTACAAACACAAAATGCAGACAAAATTCAACTATTTGTTTTCTCAGATTACTTCACAATCAAACAATCTTTGCATAGTTGTGGATTTCAGAGCAGATGAGTGTTTTGGCTGAAGGTGCGGTGTGTGATGGGACAGACAGAAGAGACAGGAGCAGGTGGTGAGGTGCATCGTGAACCTAGAGAAAAGCACAGATGGGCCGTGAGTCATGTGACCCCCGGAGAGACTGGCCACTGGACAAAACCAGCACTGGACCCAGGTCCAACTCCATCATCTGAGATCTGCTGCTCAAGTATGACACTGCATTTAAACATGAGAGGCTGTGTACTGCATTGCAGATTTGTGCTCAGACTTTCAATGATGTTACTAATTGCAATACAGGTTGTATGTTTTAAGAAAAAGTTCATTTCCCTGTATCAGTTGCAAAGCCTATTACAAAATTGATAGTTTGAATTAGTAATGATAGTCAAGAAGGTATGAAGGTCTAAGAACAGGGGATGTGCTGGGGCAGCCTTTCTGTGAGCCTTGGTGTCTCTTTCTGTAAAGCCCTTTGATGCAGCTATTGTTGTGTTATTGGGCACATAATCTAAAACTGAAATGAACTGAATGCAATATCTTAGAAACCAGTTCAAAAACAAGAAAAGCATTAAGATTTCATGGTTATTCCCTGATTGTAGACAAATTAGATAAAGATGTATTTGAGTTGAGTTTGGGCCTCGTCCAAATGTAATGAATGTCCCCTTTGCCGTCACCCCCTTGTTTTAAATATAGTGTATGGCACATTTCCAAGTCATTTACACTGCACTTATTAAAAGCATATAGATAACTACACTTATTCATTTCCCCAAGTCCAGCCACACCGTGAGTTTCAAACATGTCGTATTCATTTGGTGTATTAGCAAAAGTCCTGTGGAGGTTTGTGGGAGTATTTAATACAATCTGATGGAAGTGTGTTAAATCTTTACCTAAATTATCTGGATAATACTGTTTTCTCTTGTACATAATATGAACATATCTTAAACTCTGGTAGTGTGTTGAAGGCCTTGGTTGGCACAGACCACCTGTAATCTAAATGTCTCCAGGTAACAATTTATACAAAACGAATGTTATTCTGAACAGTCTTTGCTCATTCATGCAATAAGATCTACATATGGATGCAGGATGCAGTTCTGTTTGGGGGCTAATACCTCAGCGGTAGTTTTAAAAACAATGTATTTTTCTAAAAGGCAAGTACAGCTTGGTTAAAGCAGTCCACACTCGTTGAGAGGCCTTTGACCTGAGTTCAAGTCACTTATGACGCCATATACAGGAAGTTAAATTCACTCTTGTATGATGTTCCATGTACATTTCTTGAAGCTCTCTGTTTACAGCTTAACCTCTGTAAATGAGTCTGTCTTCCCTGATCCATTTTTGAAGAAACAATCATTATTTCATGTGTGCAATGCCTTCACTTATTTTGGGTGGTATAACAACAAGGGGCGCTCCTCTGCGTGGTCTCCACATTAGGATTTGAGCGTCATTGGCGTTAGGCCTCCCCAGTGCATTTGGGGGAATGGGCTCCTGGTAGTTCAGTATGTGAGGCTGCTCTTGATAAGGACGTCCCACCAGAGAGGCCCGTGAGCTCAGAGGCATGTCAGGGTCCACTGCAATGTCCACTCGCATTCTCCACCGCACTGTCTGCAAGACAATCCGCTCCTGAGGGGAAAAAGGTTCAAAGTCACTTAGATTGTCTTCATCATCTCAACCAATTGGTTGTAAAGGTAATTTATATTTCAATATTTGTTTTATCATTTAAATCTCTTTCAAGGGTCTTGTTTGCATTTGATGATTTTCACTGAAAACATAAAACAATTTTGTACAATACACTAATTCGCCAACACAAATGAAACAGAACCCTGTGCAAAGAGCTGTGCATTACTGCTTGTCTTTTCATGTGTTATTGAGTGGTCTACATCAAAAACAAATAGGCTCAGCAAATTTACTGTACAACGAAAGAGCCAGACGCACCACATTTTAAATGGTGTCAAGTGATGATTTATAGATATATTATTTGTAATGTCTCTAATCCAACTTAATTTCTATGTGGACAGTTCAGCAGAATGTGAGCTTTTTCATTGACATTGATGCTAGACTTTACAGCATCGTATGGACCCTGTTCAGGATGGGAGATGAGATCATTGACAGTAAAGTGCACATGCAGCTTGTGTTACAGTCAAACAGTAAAAAAAATGTAAAAATGAAAAAACAAGAAAGTTGACAATACATGTTTAATGCATCTAAAAGTAGATTACAAATAAACGTTATGGGTTTTAAAAATGGTCAAATGAGTTGTTGCTATATGGCATTAAGAGATTGTGATATGAATTTAATAAGAATACTGAAATTGTGATACCTTAGTGATAGTGTTCATAGCCACGAGCCAGGTGATGAAGCTCTGGTCCCGGGTGATATGGGTCAGCATGGGCGTGTTGCTGTTACTGATCGGGACAGCCCATGTGACACTGGGGTAGAAGTTATCATTCATGCTGACAGTGAGTCGCGATGGCTTGGAGGTGGGTCCACTCAGTGTTACGGTCTCCGTGGTGTTGCCGTACCAGGGGTAACTCACCCCGTCCGAATCACTGATGGCTTTGACACGACCCTCTCGAAGCTCAGGCAACTCCCAACTGGACCTGCAGAAAAAGACAATGTCAGACATCTTATTGAGATGTGGTCAGGTTAATGCTGTAGCCATGGAAACCACATTGTGAGGGACCAGAGCCACAGGGAAAAAAGAAAAATCCCATGTGGTCATTGTGTAACATTTAATTAGTTTCTTTAATGTGGATGTATATGTAGTTTATGATGTGTGCACTGTGCCTAACAATACACAATTATCAGAATGACTGATAAAACTGGGAAAACAGTAAATGTGTCATAAAAGACAAACATTAGGGTGTTGTGTAAACTCTGCTTTTCAGTTTGAATGATTCAGAGCCCTGTGTTGTAAGAAAGCATTGTCTATTGATTGATTCAGACAGTCGTGTAGTAAGCTGTCAAATTAGTTTTACATTAATTTAGGAGCTGCATTGACTGCCTCCATTTGGACTATCACTCCAAGGCTCTAAATTCACTAACCTCTCATGACCAGGCCAATACTATTATAAAAGACCAAAGATATATTCAAATTTAGTTTTTATCATATACAGTGAATCTATGTCTAAAGTATGGGGTCAGAGCCGCTCAGCCACTTACATGCCAATGTCTCCATAAGTATTGTAGAACTCCATCTGTGTACACGCCTGGATCCAGCCGACTACCCACGTTTCATTGCGGGGTACCGGCGGCATCACCACCCCGGCTGAAGCCCTAAAGTACGGCGTCTTGTAGCGCAGCACGATGGGGGAGTTCTCCTCTATGACTGTAGGACACTGGTCGATAGAGGCTGACACTTCATACACCACGATGTTTTCACGTCTGATGCGGGGCTTGCATGCGATGCTCTGGAGGCAGCCCATTGCGCAGGCGAGCAAAACGAGCAAAACCACAGAAGAAGGCAGCAAATGATGCCTGGCCAGTATGGACATTAGTCCCCCAGTTTCACCTATCTCAACGAGTTTTAATTCATCGCTGTCTAAATTAAGAGAAGGGCAGAGGAAAACGAATGACAAAAGTACCTAGCATGATATTTGAGGGGTGATATGTGAGGGGCAGAGGTATCACAGCTCTCCGCAGCCTCCTCCCCCCGGTCTGCCTGATCACTGCCGCACTGCCCTTGGCGCTCGTCCCCACAAACTGCAATCCGACCTGCCCTAAGCTGCTGCTGCTGCTCCGCCGTGCGTCCGGATCCTCTTCGGGTCCCAGTCGAGTACACACCTTGCCCCTTGATCCTGCTGCTCTGCCCCCTGTTCCGCGCCGCTGTCATGTCAAGCGGCGACAGGGCAGCCAGGTGCGCCAGAGGAGGGAGTCTGGGTGCCTTTTGTTTGGTCGCCGTCTCCCTTATTTTACATTAATACCGGGACAGTACTCTTCATGACTTCGACCTACACAGACAAAAAGCTACATGAAATATGTCTCAGTAAACAGGTTTGCGGATGGGGTTTTAAAGCGTTCCGTACAATGTGTTTCCATTCTCAGAGATGCATGAATGGTGCACCGTGAATGGAGGCACCGAGGCAGCAAAAACGAACAGAATAAAGCAAAGACTATACCCACTGCGTGTCTAGGCTACGCGTCCCCGTCTGTGCCTCGTTTTCTCGGTTGTAGCTGAGTACCCGAGCATCTTCTAGCCGCGGGTGGGTAGCCTTGTTTGGTGGAGGTGCTGATGCTGAAGAAGCAGGGGAGGGGCGTCACCCGGGCTCTGCATAGAAAAAAAACAAGTGCAAGTTGACGTGGCTGCGTCGTTGCGTCACGGCCAGCTAGTGCTCCCATTGGCTGTCTGCGTCAACAGCGGAAGTATTGTCGGTTGATTCGCCGCTGACAAGCATTCATCGGTCAGTTCGCCGTATTTTTGCCCTCTGCCCCACTGGTGATCGTCCAGAGCTGTGCTGGTTTATGTTGGTCCGTTTTCTCGGTTTCGTGTCTAAGAGGGTGCCGAGTTTGCTATACCAGTTGTCGCTGATGATGAAGCCGCAGGTTGTGTTTGTGCTGGGCGGGCCTGGCGCCGGCAAAGGGACCCAATGCTCCAAAATAGTAGAGGTATGAAGACAGTGGGAACTCCAGACTACAGTGGCTTGTGTTTAGTATGTTTTGTTAATAGTCACAGTTCTTGTTTTCTGTGTGCTAAAACTAAAATAAATACATAAAAAAGAATCCATTCAGCCTTCAATCTTAGTTCCTTAACTTCCGGTTGTCCTCCAATATGAACGGACTAGCCACGTAGCCATTTAGCATCATGATCGCTGTGACTCTGCGTGTGCTTTACTAGCGTTTTAATTACTAAATTCTGAAAACCTACATGTGTTTGAGTACCACATTATAATATGATGCTTTAAGACCAAGTCCTTGTGGTTCTCTGTGGTCCAATTAGCTAGTACCTTTAGTTACTGTATAGACAATGCACACTTGAAAATACTGCTCAATTTGGAAATTTAATTCAGTCCATTATTTTGGAGATTCGTGTAGCAGTGGCTATATTTTGCTATATTGAGATAGTACTGTTAATATAATGTAACACTTGTCTTACAGGTTGAACTACTATGACTCTCCATTCATTAACTAAACAAAGAATCTGTGTGACAGGTTAGCTGAAGCTCAAGTCAGCCCAGACAGCTTTGTTTACTCACCGTTTCACCTGTTTTATGCAGTGTGCATATTTGTTTTATGTAGTTGAGGTAGCAGAGAAAAACAAAATCGACTTTTACATGTTCAGAAAATGTATTATCATTCCAGATATAGATACACTTACTCAACATAGACTTTGAACGAATCACCAGATTATTTAATTTTGCCTTTCAATTCAAAGTGTTTATTGTCATATGCACAGTAGGAATCATGTTTCCCTGTACAATGAAATTCTTACTTTGCGGCCCGGACTGGATGGCAATAATAAAATGGAAATAAAAAACATAGATAAATAGTAGAAAATAAAGATCAGCATTCACAAGTGTGAATCTATATATAAAAGTAAAATGTTAAAGACTATGTTCATATATGTGCTACATTAGCTGTTATGTCAGCAGTAAAGGAGTGATTGTGAAGGTGCAAGTAAATCCCTATAACCAGGCAAGTACAGTTACATGTGCAAGATGATAGTGATGTAAACATTCAGTCAGTTACATGCAACTGTATGTAAACAGGTTACCTGTCAGGTACAGTATTAATATTCATGTGCAAAAGTGTTCAAGTATTTGTGTGCAAATGGAGGAATAAGTGTCCGAATATTCATGTGCAAATGGTGGAATAAGTGTCCAAGTATTCATGTGCAAATGGAGGAATAAGTGCCCAAGTATTCATGTGAAAATGGAGGAATAAGTGTCCAAGTATTCATGTGCAAATGGAGGAATAAGTGCCCAAGTATTCATGTGCAAATGGAGGAATAAGTGTCTGTGTGCTCTGCAGAGAGGGTTGTGACATTCTAGTGATCTTAGTAGAATGTTGATGGTGTGGATGGTGATGTTAGTCAATGGCTTTTATTTTCAGGTTAATTAACACCTGTTACTACATCTGTCATGCACATTTATTACCCTCAGAACTTTAACTACACCCACCTGTCAGCTGGGGACCTACTGAGGGTGGAAAGAGCCAGGGAGGGGTCAGAGTGTGGGCAGCTCATTGCCAACTACATCAAGGAAGGCAAAATTGTCCCAGTGGAGATCACCATCAGCCTTTTAAAGCAGGTATGTATTGTAATTAAGTCCTAAATAATGCTTTTTTGGTACATACATTTTATTTGAAACTTAATTTCGCTCATTATCATCTGTCAAGGCGATGGAGGAGACGATGCAGAAGGATGAGAAAAAATTCCGGTTCCTTATAGATGGCTTCCCTCGTAACGAGGACAATCTCCAGGGCTGGAATAAAGTGATGGATGGAAAAGCTGATGTCAAATTTGTGCTTTTCTTTGATTGTAGTAACGAGGTAAGGAAAGGCATAAACCTCTCAAAGGCCAATTAGAAATGTATCATTTAGTTGATACTTGAAAGCCCTTGAATTAAAAGCCTTATTCTACCCTTGCAGTCAATGTAAATTATCAACATGTTATTATCAACTGGTCACGTGTGTGCTTTTCTAAGGTTTGTATCGACCGGTGTCTAGAACGAGGAAAGAGCAGCGGACGCACAGATGACAACAGAGAAAGTTTGCAAAAAAGGTACCGTCCTGTCACTGATGAAAACGTCATTTTCTTGTAACATAAACTTGACCCATTTAACAACAGTCAGACACCTGCATGTGCGTTTTTGACCCAGTTCCTGTCTCCTTCAAGTCCCCTGTGCCGTCTGACCCCAATAATGGGCTTATTTTTCTCTGATGCAGAATCCAAACCTACCTTCAGTCTACACGACCAATTATTGAACTATATCAAACACAAGGCAAGGTGCGCTTGGTAGATGCTTCTCGTTCTGTAGACGAGGTGAGTCCTGAACAGTGTTTACTATTCACCAGAGGTAGGTCTAGATGTGAAAGAGACATTCACTAAATCATGGAGGAGCTGGAAGAAAAAAACTATGCAAGTGGGTCTCTCTGATGAATATCTTTATTCATTGGACTAGAGATCTCCCACTACATACAGAGTGTGAGCTGTGAACGGTGAGGTGTTTTTGACTGATGCATGGTACATTTATACCTCACAGTATTGTACAGTGTAGACTCCTATGATAGCCTAATTATAGTGAAGATGTTTTTGGCCTTTGGAGGGACATTTGGGACTCAAACCCATAACGTTGAGGAGCGCACTACAGCTCTACTTACTGAGCTACTGTATATCACTGCGCTAATGTAGGTTTAATGTGAAAATCTGACAGCGACCGTACTCAAAATCATTATACAAATAACATATTACTTTGTGCGAGACTGCACAGCATGTATCTGAACAAACCGTTCATGAATTCACAGTTGCTCTTATTAGACCGCATTAGATCTGTCAGCATGTTCCTCTGTTCCCCTCACTCCCTTCAGAGAGCAGCACTGAGCCAATAGTGCTGTGCTTTGACAGACAACATTGTTCTTGATTGGATGCTTTACTATAAGGCCCGCCTCTCTCAGATGCACGTGGAGAAATGATGAGAAGAAGTTGAGCTAAAAGACTAATTCATAAACAAAAGGTCAATTAGGCTGTACAAATGAATAATTTAGGCGTATCAGTGGTGTGTGTGTGTTATGTGTGTCAAACATCCCTAACTTTTTGTGAGTAGTATGTCAAAATGTGTCTGTTCAGTGTGTTAAATGTAGAGCAGATAGTGCAGCAATGACTGTGATAGTAGTATAGTATAGCATAGTAACAGAAGCTTTGTATATGAATTCCTTTCATTTAAAATCTGATACTCTTTGTTTTTTAGGTGTTTGCTGATGTAAAGGCCATCTTGGACAAAGAAGGTTGAGGTTACCAACTAGCAACTGACATTTACCTTTAAATATTATTTTTATCTTCTGCATCTTTGCTATGAATTGTCAATTGAAATTTTTATCTTATAGATTTGTTTGTGATCTTTTTTTTTGTAAAAGCGGCACTGTTGTGAGTATGTGTACATTCTGTATTTGTGTGGGTGAGTAGAGATTCCTCATAGCTACTTATAATACTACTTATGGCATATAATCTTTTTTTCTCCACTGGACAAAGCAGTGTTTAGTTTGATGGGAGACTTTTGACAATAGTTGGTAATGATACAGTAAGTCTTTAAAGCTGTATACATCACTTTTCACAGACTCTGAGCTGCCATAATACTTCTGGGTCCATGAAGGAATTTTACAGCTGGGACTAGAAAAATGAAATGTATACAATAAATGCCACACAATATAATCTGTTTACACAATGAGTTGTTTATAATTTAAAAAAAATAAATAAAAAATCTTTAAATGGTGAAGTTGTTAGTACACATATCACATCTTAGACATTGAAGGTCACATATGGTAATCACAACAGAGGCGTTTGTAATGAACCCTGAGAGTGCAGTCGCATAAAAGGAAAATCTCCAAATTGAAACCTCCACACACTATCAAATATGAATTAATATAATGCATAAAAAGTAGCCAGATGTGGATAGAGGAGCCAAAAATGACTAACGTTAGAGTACTGTTACTTGAGAAGAGGCAAAATGTAGTCATCCAAATAAGTACTTAATTTGTATTTCTGTTGTAAGTTTTTTTTTTTTTTTTTTTCTTCAAAATCAAACTACATCTGTAAAAAAAACACACAAAGTAACACCAAAACAATATATACAAAGGTGGGTAAAAGTGTCAGTACTCCAACTCAAGTTAGCTCGAGTATTGTTACTACTAAAATAGAATTATTTAACTACTCTTAGAAATTCAATCCATTCATAAGTCAGTTTAACTACAAGCCAACCCATTTTACGGGCGACAGTCTTTGATGCTTCAATTCATACGGACAGCCAGCAGAGGGCTCTTGACATCACAGTAACATAAGCGCTTCAGTTTTTGTCCCTTAACCTGTAGCTTACAGTTACTGTATTTTCAAATTAGCGTCACTGTTAATTTATTCAACTGGATGGATTTATAACGTCCAACTCTAGGCTCATCTGAACAATTAAACATACAATAAAGACTTTGCCAAATATGCTATATAATATAGATTTTATTCTCTTATTTTCTATACAATATACTGTATTATACAGTTACAAAGACATTTGCTTACATTTAAGAGACATTCCTGAGCAACATACATTTTAACTTCTGAAGCTTCTGAAACCATCGTACCTGCCATGATTACACCCGACCAAAGACCCGATTACTAAAGGCAGAACACCAAAGTGCTTTTGAAGCTTGTAATACATGAAGGGTCTGGGAGGTACTGCTTAGAAAACCATGATTTCACGGCACTTTCACTCTAGAACAGGAAAATACAATCGCTTTTATAATGATAAACTCTCCCAAAGATCAAAGACTTTATGCAGCGCCATAGAATACCTTCAAAGAAATTCAGTAAGTTCAGTACAAGCATGTTTTAGTAGAAATACAGATCATCTTAAAAATAAAAATATACATTTCTAAAGTATGAATATGTGCAAAAATACAAAGAGGGGTCAAGAAAATGTTAAGCAAGAACAATAAAGAAACTCTATACACAAAACTGCATAATAAATCTGCATTTTACAATGCGTACAATATATAATATAAAACAAGCTTTTGATGTATATACACACATTCATACTTTGCTAGCAGATGGCAATGTAAAAATATATATTATCTTTACAAAACAGCTGAGTTGACCACTGCTAGGCACTTAATCTAACCCACAACTGTAACAGAAGTTCATAAACAAAATGAGGAACAATAGCCCTTCAGTGCTACAATGTCATTCATTATCAAATAGATTAGTACCAACTGAAATTCACAGTTCATTTAAATTTAGATACAATCTGTAATCTGTACACAGACATAGAGCTTACATATACTGTTGAGCATCATTTTCAAATACATTAAATCAAATATATACAATTTCTTTTAATTTTTGTACATTGTCCGTTTTCAGTTTTCAGAGTTCACCAGGCCTGTCACTAGACTGGTGCTCCTGCGATACTGAGCCTTAGTGTTGGTAACAGCTCCATGCTTCTGTCTTAGGTGAAGTCTCAGCTGACTCTTGTGTCTGAAGTGAAGGTCACAGTTTTCACACTAGAAAAAAAGACAGAAAAAATGTCATTATAGTCAGTCATACCTCATTGTGTAATAGTCTTTAGGTTTAAAAGTATTAGTGACTTGTATGTAGGGATCACAAGGCCAAGGGTTAATCTTTTTATAGACTCAGTGGATACAGGTTCTGACTAGGGTGCTTACATGATAAGGCTTTTCCCCGGTATGGATACGCATATGGCTCTTGAGTGTCTGAAGGTGGCGGAAATGAGTACCACAGATCTCACATGGGTACGGCTTTTCCCCTGTGTGGATCAACACGTGGGCCCGCAGGTGTGCCACCTAAACATAAAGAACATGTAGTCCAGTTACTTTCCAAGGTTCAAGCGGTTCAATCTCTTGAGTGTTTTGACTTACCTGTACAAATCGAGATCCGCATGTTTCACACTTGTATGGCTTCTCTCCCGAGTGGATGCGTGTGTGGGTTTTGAGGTTGGCTGGTCTGTTAAACTGAGCCCCACAGATGTTGCAGTGGTACGGCTTTGCCCCTGGAAGTTAGAAATCAAGGTAAATATACAATACAACATCAAGAACAACGATTTTAACTTGGGTTATAATTGTACCTGTGTGGACTGTTTTGTGACTGGCTAAGTTGCCCTTGTACCGAAATGCGGCCTGGCAGCAGTCACACTTGTATGGCTTGTCACTGTGAGTCGGACTTGAACACTCTTTTGTGGAGTCCTCCTCGGAGAATTGGGAGTCACAGCCGTTGCATAAGTGAGTGTATGTTTTTTTTTCTACCAAAAGTAAAAAAAAATTAAATGAGTCACATACAAATACAAAAACGTCTTGCAGGAATTTGCGATTTTTAAAATACATACCACAGTTTGAGTTTGAATACTTGTGCAGTCTGGGGGCGTTGTTACTGGTTACCAGGTCGGGCGAAAGGCATTGGGGGCTGTCACAACTATAAAACAAAAATATATTATGGACACTGGACACAGCAATACTGACTGTTATTGAAATGAGGATAATTTTAGCGTCAATTACCCGATGCTACTACAGCTGCTTTGGTGTAGCTCGTCTCTTTGGTCTTCTTCACCCTGGACTTCGTGGTGTCCACTTGACTCACTGCTGAGTGGGCTGTGTCTTGGAGAGTCTTCACCATTACTCGCTCCCCCATCTAGCTCCTTATCATCAGATATCTGGTTCATCAATATAAACTTAAACTTCTTCCAGTTGTGTGCTTTTGTTTCTTTAGTGCAGTGCTCTTTGAGACAAAATGCTGCATTTTTGCTGCTGCTTGACTCTGTGGGCGAGTTGGGCTGTCCATCTGATCTTAGAGGGCTTTGAGGGCTGCAGATAATGGCTTTGTTGTAGCCAGGAGACACTCTCAAACACTTCGCCTGCGGATGGTGGATGTTGTCTTCTTCCATGGGGGTGGCTGGTTCCTGGAAGCTGCCTGCCAATCTGATGATAGAGGAGAGGTTTTGATGCGTAGGGTGGGGTTGGCTCGATGTATGGGGCATGCTGGAGCATGGTTTGGGGTGAAATGCACTTGTTCTGGGGAGCGGGCTGCTACCTTCCAGCTTGCACTCAGACATAGAGTGATCATTATAGACTTGATGGGAGTTAGAGGTGTTGATTCCCCTAAAAATGCTGGTGCTGTAATTTCTGCACTCCTGGACAGCCAAAGGTTTTACGTCTTCATTTATCTCGGTAGGGTTCAAAACATGAATGCTATCTTGCATGTGCAGTGGGTGCCTATAAGACATAAATAATAATGAATCAGATTTATTCGGGGCATTTAGAGTCACATACTTGAGTACTGAGCGCATTACTAATTCACATTCACTCTGGTGGTGGCATGCTTCCTCTGAAGACACTTCTGCCCTGGGGCAGACGGCAGCTACGGCCTTCACCAAACACACCACAACAAAGAAATTTGTGTAAAGTGCCTCGTCCAATGAAACAAAGGCCGTGTTAACTGGTTGGCGTGATGATTGAATCCGTAACATGTTCTACTAACTGAGCTACTGCTGCTACAACATATATACAATTCTAAGTATTAAAGACACTGGGAGATCATGTAAACTAGACTCCTTAGGTGCAGTGTGTTACCTGGTCTTAACAAAGCGGTGACAGGTGTCAGCGACATGCTCCATCTGGAGGTAGAGAGCCGCGTTCATGAGGGGTAAGAGATGGCCATCGTTCAAGTTCAGACAAGACGTGTACATGAAGTCCAGCAGGATCGTGAAACTCTTTGGATCCACTTTGGAGTCTAAGTTGATGTTTCTAAGGTTCACGTTCTCCAGATCCATGAGGACCGAATAGAAGAACCCACTATAGCACAATAAGACAATGAAAAACAACCAGTCACTTGACTTCAATGTAAAAAAAAAGCTCCACTTTCTGAATTTTGGACATACCTGCATGCCACCAACACAGCCTTGTGGGCATGGAAGAGTTGTCCATCCACTTGAATGGTAAAATCAGTGAGCATGTTTCTGCTCCGGAGGCGGTTGAAGTTGAAGAGCACATCTCCTGCATGTCGAGTGAATTGAATACAGCCATCTGTAGCCGTGGCCATGCTGTCAAAATCTGTGATCAGTGGTGAAAATCTTAATGTTAATAACATATTTACAACTTAACGCATCACAAAATATAATATAGGCTCAAAAACAACACTTCTTTAGTATGTTTTATTTCTAAATTGAGGGTTTGTATTGATTGTTTTTATTATTATTATTACTACTACTACTACCTAGTGACAAATCTGGTGTGTTTACTTTTCTCCATCAAAGCGCGGCGCCACAACCCAAAGAAAACTCCAGGGGCGGATCACAGGAGGTTAATCTCTTACTGCATCAGATGTCTGTCGTGAGGGTCGACTACTATTGCGTAACTTTTAAAAAACGGTTTAGTTATTAACAGTGTACAACCAAACGCATTATGGTTTAAGCCCTTAAAATAAACCCACATAATTCAGTTTTACTGAGGGCTACTGTGGGTATTTGATCACAACTCACTATTGTCTAAATAAACACCTTTGCGGCCAACACTGTAAACTTTAGCGTGCTTTGGTTTGTTTTTCACGTGTTTTTGCGGTGTTTTTTGCGGCGCACAGGCACTGGCGCAGTCTCGCTCCTGTTGAGCACATTCCGTCCTGACTGGCTCAGATTAAGTTGCCCGTAGACACACACTGGTTTCCTGTTCTTTCGCGGCAACTCCTTAGATTTATGACCGAATCTTCGAACAGCATTAAAACGGACTCATTTGAGCCCGTGTGCGCCCGTAGCAGACAACTGTAACCGTTTACGCATCGCTTTCATTTTTGCTGCGCCACTTGTCCAAGTACCCGTCGACATGTCAAGTTCAACAAGTCCGTTCAAGTTTGCTTGCCTAATGTTGCGACAGATCCTTCTTTTGACGCTTTATAGCCCATAGCGCGTCTATGAACCATATACATGATTTAAAGTGGACGCTATCTTTTTATTACGAGCGCATAGCGGCGAAGCAACTTTTCTAAACCATCGTCGTTGTAAAGTGGGCAGACCAGAGCAACCGGTCCTACTTTCCTGTTGTAATAGGCTCAAGAGCATTGGCCCCTATTGAGAAACTGTGATCAAGATACCAAACTTTTAACAGTCACAACAAACTAAACCTCTAAATAGTAGGATTGAATCTATGACTGCGAGCACAGTCTAAAACACTAAGATACATTACATTGTAAAGGTAATAAAATGGTTTGACAAAGTGTTTAGACAGAAAGACACACCAGCCCTCAATCAAACTTCCTTCCGCGTCTCCTCGACTTCTGACCTAATACTGAGAAATAGGAAAGCATAGAAAAAACAGTCACCTTGTAAAAGTTTCCTCGAAACTCGGTGCATCACCAGTTCTCAGAATCCAATTCTAAGAAACACAGGGGCTTACTTCTCGGAATTTCAACAGAAGACCGCACCATTTCAGCAGCGGCGGGGGCGTCTCTGCGCGCCTCCCGCTCCGTTACGCGCGTCCAAACCGCTACGGTGGTGTTTAAAATTATGTTTATTAATAAAGGTCATTCTTTAGATATATTTATTCATTTTATTGGATATAGAGTCCATGCAATCATACATTTAGTAGTTGCAATAAGGGGTCGATTTCTGCGTAATGGACTCGTCCAAAAGCAGGGTCAGCTGACTGAGTTATAAATACGTGGGGAACATGAGAGCATGTTCTCGGAGCCACAACCGCTGTTTTTGTGCAGCTTTTACACTTGTAAAAGTGCTGTGAAATCAGATATTTTGCGATTTTGAGTTTCAGCTCTCTAAAGCCGTTTTTTTGTTGATTCAAGGACTTATATTTTGGTATGCTGTAAAGGGGATTTATGGAGGCTACTGGATTCGCCTGCTTCTGGAGCCACTAAATGATCAATGCTTTTAATACATGCTTTTAATACAAAAAACCTTAAACGTAAATGCATACAAGCAATGCCCCAGTTTCAGCATACATGTGTGCAGATGTTCACTTATGGGCTGTTATTAAAGGTAGCCTATGCCTCTTCATTTTTAATGCTATTTTTTTTCCTCCAACTTTTGCTTTAGTAGCTTTCAGAATCAAAGTGTGATGGTATAAAAGGTCAATAAATAGACACTATGTCATTCAAAACAAGAACTAACACTGTAAACAAACAACACGGGCACCGTTAAACCAGATTTAAACATCAATGTACGATCATTTGGCCTGAGTCCCAGGATAGGTTATAGCTGTCTGCATGTGCTACAGACATGAGTACACTATGTGCAGAGTATGTCCTCAGCTCTCACAAACTTAATTTGCAGAGGGCGGTCTTCCCACAGCTTCCTTGAGCTTTCACAGATGTGAGCCACAATCCAAAAAGAACACGCTAAATATTCCATAAACATGTTTGTAATAGTACAGCCTTATAACATGGCCTCAAGGGTGCAATACCCAAAAGGACAGAGAGTACAGACTTGCGCACGGAGAGGACCATTTGTATATAGACCTATACAGAGGATAGAATATTTATGTTTAAGACAACTGACATTGAATGCCTAGTTACACTCAATGGTTCAGACCCAGTTTTGTCTTGGTTTAGGCCTGGTTTAGATAGATCTGTGTTATTCCTAGATTACCTCTTTTAGTCCAGGATTTTTTTATGTCAATCCTGCTTCAACACGGTCAGCTTTAAATCTAGACTTGACCAAATAGCCCTGATTTTCTGTGAAATCTTATTTATATTCAGGTTTATCTAAAAAAATACAAACTTTGCACGGCAGCCTGCATAGTTTAACAATAATGACCCTCCCTCTGATGAATCTGCTCTAGAACATAAAGTATCCCTGTCCTTGGCTTTACCCCAGCCCTTATATAAAGCTCTTATATAGATCTATCTGTGCAGTGGTTTTGTGTAACAGCAAGAAGCACAGGAAAACCTATAAGATCACATGCTTGACAGTGGTAACATTATCCGCAATGCAAATAGTCCGAGTGTAAGAGCTGCTGTTACTTTTAAGGGCTAATTCAAACGGGATTTAAAACCCAATTACATGCACAGGTAAAAACAATAGCTTCTTTCCCTAATACGAAACGACTCAAAATGACGTATTACACTCACTGGTCACTTGATTGGGTCACAAGACAACTTTCTGAAGTGGCATCAGAATGAGAGAAAAGATGATTTTTGTGACGGGCATGAATGTTGGTGTTTCTTCTCTGTTCAGACGTCTCGGGGCCCTTATGTTTGACGGTCCTTCTGTTTTGTTAGTTTTATTTAGTTTATTATGTACATCAGCATTAATCACAACAGAAAATATGCCTAGTACCAGATTATAGCTCTCACAACTAATTACTATCTGCAGTCCCTGGACACACAAAGACACACAAACGTACTTTCACTACAAAGCAAAGTGATACGCTTCCTCGTGGTAATGTGCATTCCCACATCGGCAGTTTATTTTAGGCGCCCCATCCAATCCTGTTACCCCCTTACTTTCTACTGCCTTCATTTGAGCATGACATAGGGCTAAGGTGAAGTACACTGCTAATGCATTTAATACATTTAAGAAATACACTTAAAGGTGTAGTCTGTAAATACTACAAAATGAAAAGAGCTTTATCTGACCCTGCTATATGATGTAAAGGTAATCTGTCATAGTTATTATTTTACTTTAGTCCCTCCCCTGCTACAGCAACATCAGATCAGACTTCCTGGGTTACCACTTTGACCAATAGTAGTCCCTCCTCTGGCCTCTACAGACTACAAATGACCTACTTTACATGACAGTTCAGATTGTCAATTTGAAGCTTTTTTGTTACGGACTACACCTTTTACAACATTTTGACTTGTGTTACCATGCAGCTACATATAGCTTGCCTGCATGATGTATTTCATCAAAGGTATTCCGTGTGTCATCAATGTTACCTTCCATAACCTTGGCGTACATATTTTTAACTTGACAGGCATGCACACACATACTTTTCTGACTTACACTCTTGCACTCCACAGAGTTTTGAACAGAGATCACAGTGTTATACAGTACAATGTAACTCTATAGTGAATGGACATCATGCCTCTGTGGACTTTATTATGATGTTTTTTTTTATTTTTATCTGCTGTTATCTTGAGTGGCCGAGTTATGCAATGCTCTGGTCAGGTCTAAATGTTCCGTATTCAAGTGATACATTTGTAGTGCCCGGTTTCGGAGAGTACAGCTGACAATAGTTTGTCCACTGCTTTTGGTAACACTATGGCCTTGTTACAGTGAAATGTTAGATTATGCATTTCAAACACACAGACATTACAAGCTTTTCATAAACAAGACAGATATGCACAGTGTTCTTGAGTCTCAGCAAGGAGATTGGAGGTATGATACTGTGTTACTGTGGGTTCTTTCTGGTACTTTGGCTTCCTCCTCTGCTCAAAAACATTGTGCAGAATGTATCCTGCCTAAGGCCCATAGTAGGCTCAATTTCAGCAACCCCTAACAGAAATAAGCATAAGCACATGAATGAAAGAGTACAAAATGCAATCTTCTGGAATCTTCTTTCCAGGTAGTAGTTAAGAAAAATCCTATGAAATTATGACCAGGGTGTACCACCACCTAAGGCCCATAGTCGCTGGAACAGGCTCCAGTCCAGCAACCAGTAATGGCAGTAATCATTAACAAAATATAATCGTATCATCCTGGCCATGGTAGATAAACAATAACCACAGTAGGAGTAGTTCAGAAATGCATTTCTCTCTGCACACTAGCTCAGAAAAATGCAAGTCCAGGGTGCACACCGCCTAAGGCCCATAGATGCAGGGTTTGGCTCCAGTCTAGCCAAAACAATCAGCAAGATTGATAAATAAAACGCACAGTGGGTTAGTTCCAGCTTGTTTGCACACTATCTTGAATGAAAGAATGTTATGAATACAAGAGCATGTCTCCAACAGCAAGGTGGATTTTCACTCCGTCTAAAGAAGTACGTTTCGAGTTAACAAGCTTTTTTTACCCACCCCCACTTATGAACTCCCCTGACCGGGACCTGCAGACGGATATCAACGTGCCTGTCCCACAACATGACCCAAGCACATGGTTGAATGACAGGGGTCAAAGGTCAGGTTGGTAAAATATGACTCTACAATGACCTTTTAGTCATAGCAACACAAATAACTGCACAAGAATGGGGTCGGGTGAAGTCGAGCGCACTTGGATTTGAGGACTGTTGAGTGTTACCTGAAAAATGTTTTTGTGGCACACATTAAATCATTGAGATAGCGCTTTTCAATCAAAATAAAGCAAGACTGAATATGTAGAAGTGTATTTATAGCAAGATATGCGCATAGTCACTTTTCAACAGCTGGTGATGCAGTAACCACATGAACAAAGCACATGTAAAACTACAGAAGACCTCTGGTGAACCTTGAACATATAATCATTTTATGTGGACCAATATATCAGATATGACTGGGTCAAATCACTGAGGAAGATTTTCCCTGGAGATAATTATTGAAGAAATATAAGCTTAAATTTACCATTTTCATTTGTCTTTATGGACGTTGTACTTCTGCTGCTGTAGCCCACCTTTGACATACCTTAGATATACAAAATACCAGTCAACCTGTTCAAAGTCACTTAAATCACCCTTTTTCTTCATTCAAATAAATAGACGTTTCCTCCTAATACAGAAAATGTTGTTGTTTTTGCAGGTGCACAAAGGATCT
This sequence comes from Philypnodon macrostomus, assembly GCA_036025475.1. Taxonomy (NCBI): domain Eukaryota; kingdom Metazoa; phylum Chordata; class Actinopteri; order Gobiiformes; family Eleotridae; genus Philypnodon; species Philypnodon macrostomus. The sequence continues at coordinate 22,133 of JAVQKC010056724.1, forward strand.
GGCTCAGCAGGGAACCAGAGAGCATCACCTTCAACCTCATTACAGCTGCTAATACACTCTATTATACAAAAGCAACGATACCTTTGGCAAACAGGGCCATACATAGAAAACACTGGAGCCATAAAAGAGTTGGTCAAAGAAAATAGATAATTCTATCTCTGACCATTATGAGCTGAGGTTGGGATCCATTTTAGACCTGGTTAAGTGAAGGTTTAGACCTGGTTTGGACATCCTTTAGTCCTGGTTTAAACCTGATTTAGTCTCATATAGACCTGGTTTAATCTTTGTTTAAACTTTATGGCTTTGTTTAGAAATCCAAACAGTGATTTTACCCAAAATAGTTAAAAATAGATTACATATTGGAGAAATTCTGACTTCTGTGACCTCTATAGTGTGTATGCATACAATAATGTATTACTCTTGTTCATTTCTGATCCTCTTCTTGGTTTTAGGGTACACAGGGACACAGACTGATGTGTGTTGTGGTCTGGGCTTAAGTGTTCAGATAGGACATATGAATAGTTGCTTTGTTTCAAACCAAAGAATGCATCCTCAGTGCTAACAGATTTATTGAATTGTACATGCACAAGAAAAGTCTGCTTAGCATATAAGACAACGTTACAAAACCAACAGTTGAGAAACATGTTTGATAGAAAACATCACCAGGCCTTAGTTTATTTAGGGGGAAAAATGCAGGCCGTCTCAAGTGTCCACAAAAGTAGCCGGAGTCTGTTGCAGTGCTTTCCAAACACAGGTTGTGGACCCCAAAGTAGGGTCTTGTTATTAGCTCCTGAGATGGTCAGCCCATCAGCATAGTAGATAACTCAAATAAATAAAAGATAAGTCAACACAAGCAGAACCATCATAATAACATGGATGAAACATTATACGGTCCTTATAAATGTAGTGATTGTCCATTTAGGCATTTATAGAAAAAATATTAAATCACATGATGTTATGCCACCACTGAACAGACACAAAAACAAGACTGGGCCACAATCTCTTTTGGGCTTTGGAAATCTGGATCCTTTCAAAATAGTTTGTGAAACACGGGTGTGGACAGCTGTGTGTGCATCAGCCTGTTTAGAAACTGACTGTTCATAATGGCAGAGGTTATAGGCAGACATATTGAGCCATATGAATGAGCCATAAAACTTTGGCTGTGTCCCTTTATAACCTGGTGTACGGCCTCTGATTGATGTTGATTTCTGTTGTTTTTTTGAAGGTGTCCTGACATGGCTCATTGTCCTTGTGTGAACCTGAGAGAGCACAGCCACGGTGACCATGAGTATTTGAATGTGGGGTTAAATAAACTAACTTTATCTACATATCAAGTGTCATCAATATATTGACAATAATTTTACTCAAGTAAGAGTACCATTACGTCAAAATAATGTTACTCAAGGAAAAGTAAAAAGTACCCATTCACATAATTACTCGAGTAAGAGTAGAAAAGTACTGGTGAAAAAACTACTCAAGTCCTGAGTAACTGTTTGAGCGTAATGTCAGAATATTTGTTTCATTTTGTGGTAATCTGGCAAAAAAATAAAAAGATAATAAACAGTTTTTGATATTTTCAAAAGATAAACTAAAAATGTAAATAATATTTTCATAAATTAAGGCACAGAGAACAGAATTTCCACATCATCACATTTTTCACATAAAGCTGTTCTTACATGACACACAGAGGTGGGTAAAAGTACTCTTACTCTTTACAAGATTTTACTCAAGAGTACAGTTACTTCAAAATATTATTACTCAGGTAAAAGTAAAAAGTATTGTGCAGTAAAGCTACTCTATGGAGTACAATTTATAAGTAAATGTAACTGAGTAAATGTAACTGAGTAAATGTAATCAACAATGTACCCATCTTTGATTATAATCAAACACTGGTAGATTTTTAATTCTGGCTAGTAACATTTTTATTGTCACTATCCACTTGGACACTTGGCCAGTTGCATTTTATGAACACATATACTGTTTTTTAACTCCTGATGCCGTGTTAAAGTACACCCTTATTTTGTAGTGATAGAACTCTACAACATACAAAAACAGCCTATTAGCAAGAACACATGCCAGAAGAATGATTAGTCTCTGGCTTGTGAAATCACTGATTAACTAAAAAAGTCTAGCCACGGTGGCCAGTGAGCAAAAAGTCTGGATAGACATCATTTTGTATTGTATTGAAATACCATTGGCATTGCATAATAAACCTGTTTTGACCTATGAATGTGCACCAGGCTGAGCCCTCTGTTATGACTGTGTGAATGGAAAAGTCCAGGTGTAGAGGGAACATTATGGCCTCCACTCTGCAGCATCTGTGCCAGGGATAGACCAGCTCCTTCTACCTTGACTGTGAGGAATGCGGGTCAGTAAAAACAATATAAACACATACGATTGAAACACACCTCTTCTCACTCATGACACATTACCTGTGGAAAAACACAGGCGTGCAGTGTGCGTCTCAGTGGCAAATTCCCTGTTGTTTTTATTGAAGCGCCTCGGGGAGAGTGGGGGCAGGGACATATGAGACAGGAGGAAAGCATTTAGAGGATGGAAAGTTACCGGGTGATCTCGGGTAAACCGTCTTTTCAATATGACGCTTCAAAAACGATGGGAGGAAGCAGAAGGGCATCGTCAAGGTTAATGTACATGTTCGACGGAAACATAAAACATTTGAGAGTGTGTTCTGGCACTAGATATGTTATTTTCTATTTACCACGCCCATATGTAATGTCTAATCTAGAAACAAGGAAATGCCTGCATAAAGCTCCCGATCAACAAGAGCTGCGTACCAGGCTAGTTGTTTTAATCAGCATCTGGACTAAAGTAAATGTCCCTATAGCCTATACAATTACATATGGTGTTTGTTTTTGGTCCATATTTCCCATGTCCTAGGAGGGTCAGGACATAACCAAAACCCCATAGGGTGATTTTCTTTGCTGTGTAAACTTCACACAAGGCCGAAGCTGCTTGAACGTCATTGAAATGTAAACAGTGGCTGTTCAACGAGGTTTGACGAATGGAGGCTGTTTTGACCAACATTTTGTCAACAACAGAGAGTGGATGGCAAATGAGGTTTAATGAGGTATTAAGGTCGCAACACAGAGGCCACGAACAAGAAGAAATACCTTTGGGTTTACCATGATTAAACAGTAAAAAAATCAATTACGACCTTTAGTCCAAGGGTCAGATTTTACCTACACAACACAAATACATACTCTTTACTGTACAGAACTGAAATAATATGGTGATAGATACAGATACATATTATAATACAGAAGGTAAGGTTAATTAGGTCAGTAACAACATAGTAATTAAGGGAAATCCACAGGTTAGGGTAAGAAGAAATTACTTGTATATTAAACATTAATACTATATTATTACCTGTTTATTACCTCAGTATGCTAATACTATTATTGTGCTATAAAGTAAAGTGCTACCAGTAAAATGTGATATTCTCAGATATGTCTAACAGATTTACATTTTCTCATCATATAAAATGAAATGTCATCCACAAAGAATACTGTCATTAAGGCTGGTGTACACAAAGCTCGTTTTCATAGACTATCTGCATTTTGTTTTGAGGCCAAATCAAGTTTAACTAGACCTGTGCTGTCATCCCCCCATACGTCTGCTACAACTGTTCCCAACGGGCACCTTAATCAGACATTGTGTGATTTCTAAGGGTTTTTATATTGTTAACGAGCAATTAAGAGGCCATGACAAACATGGGAAGGGTCTATTTGACTTTTTTGATTTGTCTGGATGTTTGTGAAGAATGTTTTTGCCAAATGTTGTAAAATTCCCTAAAACTACATTCTTCTTTCAGTCTATAGGGGGCGCTATAGAGGTAACTGCCATCATATTGGTCAGATGTGTTCAGGGCCAGGGGGTCATAAAGTATTTTAGGTTTGAGCCTAATCGGGCAAAGTAT